>JAHZNA010001182.1:0-35936 GCA_027743935.1 Sinodicranocentrus sp. ZH6
CTTCAAAGGAGTTTGTTTCACTTTTGCTTAATGAGGATTATCTCTCCCCTCCTCCGCTTAACAGGGGTAGCTTTAAAGAGATAAAAAATAATGACAGTACAATACCCATATCCAAAATCCAAAGTAGTGGGTAGTTTAATTGGGGAAAAGTATTTGAAATGAAATGCACACTTGCTTTGACACGCTACTGTGGTACGTGTGATAAGCATTTGAAAGCTTTCAATTTTCAATAGTAATGACATTCAATTGTGTTCGAAACATGTTGTGACTAAAGTCATGTTCAATTTTTGCTGAAAATAATACAAGTGTACATCATCATATGACACTCACGATAGGCTTGGGTATTTAACGCAGAGAAAATGGGGACAGTATCAAATTGTGTAGGACTTGATTGAAAAATTGTTTGTCACCCTTACACGCATTAATGTGTGTTTAAGGTTAGCTGTCATTTTACCTCACACGAAGAATTGACTTTAGCATCTGTTTTCTGAGCAGAACGAAATAGGAATTCAAGGAAATTTTATCATATTGAGAAGATGGCTTAAGAATATAAATTTTTGCGAGTCATGTCAGACTCAGTTGGGTAAAACGGCTCTTTCTCAAGCGTTCACCTTAGCTTTTTAGCTAATTTTCATTCATTCTCTTTTTGTTCGTTTTTGTATGCGTTCATCATTATGAATTCAACGTGCTATCGCCATCATCATCAGTTTCATCAAAGCGTTAAATTCTATTCAAAATTTAAACGGTGCTTGTTCAACCTCTCTTTAGAGGAACGTTACGCGAGCAAAATTCATAAAGAGTGCGCGTGAAATTGAGAGTTTCTTAAGAAAATCGACGTGATCTTAAGCTTGTTCAATTGTCTGATGAAAGATATAAATTGTAACCTTTTGAGGATGAGGTCACTCAGCAAAATGTGTTGGTTTTGGGCGAGCGTGTGCAAGTATTTTATTATTATATATGATTTGATTTTCTTTAGCTTTTTTAAAAAAATACTGAAGCAATTGGAGGTTCAATTTTATGTAGCTTTAACTGAAGATACATTTTTAAGCTTCTTAATTGTAGGTTTATATAACTTAAGAGGGAAGATTTGATTAAGAAATGCATCACTAGCAAGAGAAATGTATCCTTTAAATGTGTGCACATTCGAATCGTAATTATTGAGATTACAAATGAGACGGGTGTGTTTGATAAATGTCGTTCAAAGTTTTTCATTTGTGATCCAAATACTTATTACGATATTATAATAGATGAACAGAATATCAGAAGCAAAACTAGTGGGACAGTAAACAGTGTTCAAAAAATAATTTATCGAAATATTTCCCTTATCTTCATACTTTGATGCCGATTGAATTTACAGACTATTTAAATACTAAACATATTAAAATAAGGATAAATATGCTTCGTCAAGTCCTAACCCTGCAGACAACTCTGATTGTGAGTTTACCTTAGAAGTCCACCACAATATTTATTTCAATGTCAAATCTCCACACAATCGTGCTCTAAATCTCACCAAAAAATTAGGGCTAGGCTATCTATTGTCACCTTAATCTTCATATTTGCTATATGTGTATTTCTCGTACAAGATGCGGTTAGCCCTTGAAGGAATTTTCAACGGTGGCTTGAACTGATGGATTTTTTCTGCATATGTAGATCCCTCGCCATTCATCATCATATTATCATTATGACTTTTTCTTATCATCGTTCCACATTGGAAGAAAATGACTCCCTTGTTACATCAGAATTTGCAGAGAATGACAATTATATCAGCAGCATTTTTTTTAGATAAAGACACTCTGTCATTTTAAATTGCACTTATATGACGATTATGACAACGAAGGTTACGTTCATATTCACTTGTTCCACTGTCGGCAAAAAAAATCCCCCACCGCACTGTAAATACTATTCAAAGAGTAATTCTTTTTTCGAAGTCCCTCTACGAATTTACTTTTTGACAAAAGGAGAGCTTGACACTTATCAAGACCTACACTCTGCAGGCGCTTGTTTATGTAGATCAAGAATGACTCAATTGTAATTCACGCTTGGTATGCACAATGGTGTGTAATGTTTGAGGGATGGTGAATCGAATGAAAAGTACAAATGGAAAAAAATGAGTAAAGGTCATTATTACCCAGAGTTCTTTTACTATGGGGAGGATGATGAAGCATGAATCGTGATGCTGAATAATATTCAATTAGAAGTTGATTGTGTGAATTTTGTGGCCACCTCTGGGCTACCGCAAGTACGCAATAATCTCACAGAAAAATCATTCAACCACCATGCCACTGTGCTGCACAAAGACTTCGGTGGCAAGAGAGTTATGTTCTTTGTTGAAAAAATGAAAGTAGGATTTGTCGATTACAAAATAGACGGTAATAATAATCCAAGGATAATTTATGTCATTAGTAGCAAAAATATATTTTTTCCCTACCTGCAGCAAAATGCAAAGCTGTACTTCTCCGTCCGGAGTTATCCCTGGCGTTTACATTTCGTGGGCTTGCCATTTGCTTAACTCGTACCAAATCCCCGGCTTTACAAGCTTCGAATAAGTGCTTCAACTGGTCTTTGGCGGATATTGGGGTGGACAGTGAGGAGTTTGGCGTACTTGAGCTAGATCCGAGGCAAAGATGCCCTCCAGTATTGACACTTCCGATGGTCCCTCCGTTAGAGCAATTGGAATTCATCCCACTTGCACTGCTTGTGTTGTTCCCACCTACGCCTACACAAGAGTTGCTAATACTGCTTACGATACTCATGTTGCCGGGAGAGGTTTCCCGTATTTCACGGAGTGTTCCGTGACCACAACCACTAGGACCATTAAGACAACTGTTCCCACCTAAACAGCCTACACCACTATTTCCACTTCCGCTGTTGAGGAGCATACTGTGAAGACAGGATAAACTAGTACAAGTGGATGACGTCAAAGTGGAGTTTGAAGTTGCTCCGTACATACCCCCTCCAACATTATTAATTACTCCTCGTTCTGAAGACTGTGGGACTGATCCAGAGGGAGGTGGTGGGGGAGGAGGAAGTCCTACTCCTCCTGTGATAGATCGGCAAGGACTACTTCCACACTCGGAAGGAGTATCTAATCCACCGCCTCCTCCACAGAGGCAGCTTGATCCGGAACAGTTGTTATTTAGTGATATGCTTCCATTCGAACCTGGACAATTACAAGAGCAGCTTCCTACGCTATAATTGAGCCCAGAATTGTTAGAGCTACTTCCGGAAAGTGAGGTACATTGACAAGACAAGCTATTATGGCTGCAGGAGTATCCCGATGTATTCATGTGATTACTACTTCCATCCATTTTAATTTTGTGTGAAAAACTTCTTTGTGAATTTGAGTATTTTTTTCTAACAAAAACGTGCCAAATATCTTTTAAAATTAGTGGGCATCAAATGAAGCGTATCATTGATTTTTCCAACTAAATATCCTGTGGGTGGACTCGTGAGAATATCCGTTTGGTGAAAATTGTGAATATGTAATATCGATGATGGACAGTATTTCGAGCAAATATCTTCACGTTTTAAGAGAGCAAGACGATTTATATTAAATAAAATCCCTTGCATTCGTTTTTCTTTCTTTCAACCTCAATACAACATTTCAAAGATGAAACATCTTTGATGAGAGAACTTTTGTCAGTCTTATTTTACACAAAGTTTTCGTGGCAGAGAGTAAAATACAGATAAAAATGGGTTTCTTGGTCGGTCACATCCAGTAATATCACATGCATGTATGGTTGGATCTATATAACACTTATTCCCTTCTTATTTCCACACTGAATTACATAGGCTCCCTTCTTTATAAACTATGTCCCTCTTAACATTCAAAAACTGTCATTTTCACTTCTAATTCATTTTTCCCATGTCGAAATTCGAATTGGGAGGTTAGCCGAACTGAGCTTCACACTTTTCCACAAGCTTCCATGAGTGCACATGCGTTGTTACATTGAATCACTAGGATTTCTAGGAATCTTAAAGAATTGTTTAGCGAACGAGTTCCCATGTTAAATCACTTTTTATTCTTGATAATCAATCGGATCTGAAGCGGAGCGAGTTTAAAAACCACATAATTTTTTTAAAGGTTTTTGAGAAGAGTACGATGAACTTTGTAAATATCACTTGCCAGTGATAGACGTAAAATAAATATTCAAGTGATGTGATGTGGACTTGAAGTAAAGTAACGTTATCGAGGCTCGATATTGCACATAAATGGATTATTCCTTCCAGCGGTTTTGTTTGATTTGTCAAGTTGTTCTTTGAAGAAAAATTGTATTAGTTGCTTTCTGCAGTTGAGCAGGTCGTTAATTGATTGTTGTTGTGCTGTAGGGAAGCTTAGTAGGGAAGCTTGTAATGCTTCCTTCTAATGAGATCCGTTTCGGGTTAAAGTTAAAATGTTGAATATCAAGGAGGTTGGTTTTTTCACCGAACAAATTTGGCTGAAGAGGAGGGCTTGTCGTCACTCATCGAGGGAAGATGAATTTGTGGAAAAAACCTGCAAAATAAACACAAAAAAACGTTTTACTGTAAAATAAATAAAGAAAAAATGATAATGATATAGTAGAGGGATGAAGCGCTGAAGATAGAAATTAATGATGAAAAAAGGAATTAAAGATTTTGTGTAAGTGTACCTTTTTTCAAGGTAATGATTAGCAATCAATCTTTTCATCTTGATTAGTATCATTAAAGATAACTCGAAGCTATTATGCATCTAGATCTTTTAAAGAGTTTTCTTTTAGGAATCGTGAGATGCAGGGGGTAAAACTACGGAATAATTATTGTGGAGGGATCTTGTATACAAAAAAGTTTCATCTTTATGGTAGGTCATCTTGTTCAGAAAAGACTGCGTGGGTGGTACCCGAGTTAGTGCTTTTCAAGATTTTAAGTCATTTTTTTCCCGTGAACACTTTATTTTAGCGAGATAAGCTGTATCACATAAAATGACAGCAGTAAAATATGTGTTGTGTCGTTTTTTAATATATTTTGGCACAACGGTTTGAATGAACTAAGAAGGGGTCAATTGATTTTCTTTAAGATGAAAGTACGATGACCGTCATTTGGCAGTTTGCGTGTGTCTCTCTCATTTTTCACAGTTACAATGCAATATAAACAGTGCTCACATGAAGTGAAGTTCACAACTCTAGACTAACATGCATAGGCGCAAGCAGTGCAACTTGCGAAGAAAAAATGCAAACACGTCATGCTAATTAGCAGCTAGGCTACAAGGGATAATAAAATCTGATACGGTTACTAGACTTTATTTCTGATCAAACTCGACCTTTGACTTAAGCCTATTGACTGATTATTATAAGTGGCAGAACAACCTATGTAAAATACATCTAAACAAGACGAATCAATGTGTGCAGTTGGAGATTACAGTTTAACCGTCGTTGAACATTCGATAAAATACAAAGATCGCCCATAGTTGTAAGATTCCAGTCGGAGTTCAGTTGACTGACGTAAATAAAAGTAATGCGTGAGAATTTTATGATACGATATTACTAATAATAGTGTAAAAAATGTTTTTCTGATGTGAGAAATTTTAAAAGACAAAGTTTCCTATTTCTCAATCCAACCAAACAATTACAAAAAAATCCCTATTTTTAGTGTGACACCATCTGTCCATCTGTCCTATAGCTTCATATGATGAGCAGCGACCAACTTCTATAGTTTCAAAAATTATCCCTACGTTATGATTACTATAATTACCATCAAAACCTGCACAACACCAACTGCTCATTTGCTATTATTGTTATCAGTAAACTTATAATTTCTTCAAAACCTTCACCTACCATAATGCCTTACAACGTGTAGGCACACATCCCTACATAATTCTTCTTCAACATACGCAAAAACCCTTCTTCGTCAATAAGGATTGGCATATAACGTTAGAAAATTAATTGCCTCTGTTGTAGCCAACTTGCAGCTCGAGGTATTTACTAGAACAAGCAGAAAAGTGAGTACAATATCATGACCAGTTATCAAGAAGTTATCATTGTGCTCTCCTCTCTCTCTCTCAAGAAGACAGACAACTCCGAGCACTTTGATGTACACAAAAGTGCATTACATTACAATCCACACTACATCATATTTTACTTTAATAACAAAAACCGCACCGGCAACTCTTCAACTCGTATATCAATATACACAAGAGTATATATAAGCTTCTGCCAGTGAATAAAAAAGAGTACAACTGAAGAAAAGTATACACCCACTGCATCATCATAATAATGGACGGCAAACTGCCATCCTCTCAAGTGTATATCGTCATCGTTAAGAAAAGAAGCCCTGTAAAGTAGCACATGGGAAAGCTTTGGACATCATAATAATCATCAATAAATTTTCTATCGAATCAAAATTTATCGATCCATATAACAATGGAATTGAATTGAGACTTTTTTCTTCTTATCTTGTTATTTTTCTTTGTACATTTTGTCTACTACGCAAAACTTAACATAATATTTCTTCTTGTGATTTGATCAGTCCACCGACTGTTATGCTCAAAAAAATAAGAATAAGAAATCATGGTATGCCTCGAAGCTGATTTTTTCCTATTGAGGTCTTGAGATTATTACGATACGAATTGCTTTTTCAGCTTGTAGACTTGTTAATTCGGGTGATGATTATGTTCCCTAGATTCTTTTGACATCGTCATCACAGCCTCAATGTTCCCTTTGCCTTGTGAGATTTTTCTCAAGACCGACAGCAACCAAAGAACATACGACAAATGCGATAAGGAGTGCAGCTGCCAATGGAAGGATGACGATGACAACGACAACTGATACAAAAGTGGTATGGTTTTACTGACAATGCAAGAGGCACATGCTTCACATTTGAATGTCTTCGATCGAGGGTATTATTTGAGGGAATGATGATGACTACGAAATGAATGCCAATAATCTTCGTGTCATCGTTTCATCAACGTCAACTGATAAAATAATGATGACAATGATGATCATCATCAAACCACCATTTTCGTAACACTTTTTTTCGCTGAAAGTAACCTAATGTTTGATGCCATAGAAGAATTGGCTTCAATTTTTACATTGAAATTGGTGATGGAAGTGAGTAAAAGCGAAAAATAGGGCAAATGTGACGGGCACAAGGGACAAAATGGTGCAATGGTAAGGTACATTAGAGATTTGAATAGGAAGTGAAGAAAAAGAACTTATCTTGATGGGAGTTTTTTCTCTCTGAAGAGTATAAAAGTAGAATAAATTTCGTAAAAGAGCATCCTAGGTTAGGCTGGCAGTAAAAAAAATACGTTACTAGTTAGTTAGAAATAGGCGTGTGCTCTTCTTTTTCTGACATTTACTCACAACAAAAAAGATAATGGAGATGGATCTGCAGAGGAACATGTGCTTCAAGCAAAATACTGTAATAACGCACACCGAATGAAACAATAGACTATTATCGTTTTTATGCAAAGTTTATTTTATAATGTAGACAATATAAAGTCAAGGAACAAAATTTTCGTGAACCACTTCCATATAACCATGTTAGGCATGCATTTTTACAGGTTCAGTTTTTGCACATGAAAATGAGTAACATACTTTTGAACGACGACATTCGTTCTTGTATATCTTGATGGCTACGCTTTTAAATATTTTTTGCGCAAGTTAACTCTTCTGTCCTGTCATACGACTAGGCAATGAAGGAAGACGCTTTTAAACGCCCATTAAAACATAATCATTGACACGTAAAACGACGCATGCATAATCATAATGTAATTTGGGAAGTGATTTATTTGCAAAAATTTATGCATTAAGAAGAAAAAACAACCTTTAAAAAAACTTGAAATGAGTGTTACGCATGTAAAAAAATAATATGGGGTAATATTCCTCAGAGGAAAATGCTGTTACAAACTGTAACAAAAAGATAACCAGTCATGTAGCAAAGGTTTAAACTGCCGCCTTTTACCTTTTATGATGACACTTGACTGTCATGTCGGTTCGAAGATCTTGAAAGCGTTTTTTCGTTCTTAAACAAAATGCAAATTTTAGGACAACAGAGGAAAAACATAACTAATCGTAAATTCGTAAATGATGCTTATCATTTGCATAATCTCAACATGCATGTTTTAAACACTGCCGAGCCACGCTTGTTGTACAAGGATAGGATTGTTTTCTTCGAATCCTAATCTTGTAACCAGATTTTTTTATTGTTGTATACCAGCTAATAAGGCTAATCTCGGATTTATATAATGTTATATATGTGAAAAGGGCGATGGCGATGAAGAGTTAAAATATTATGATGATATTTCCTGACTGGATGGGGCGTTTGATTGGTGAATAAAATTTGAATATTAAATTATCGTCCGTCTTTCTTGATACCGTTTTCATTCTACGAATTCGTAATACGTGAGGAATGATAAATGCCATTAAGATATATTCGTATACACTTCAAAAGTCAACATCATGTTATGCAAAATTATAAACTTGAAGGTAAGTAAGTTTCGGTCTAAAGTTGGCGATAAGCTTTGTCAAGGGTGGTGCATCGAAACTTGCTTTACTTCACTGCTTCCTGTATATTTTACGCAATATACTAGAAGCCTATAGATAAAGGTAAGTAAGTTTCGGTCTAAAGTTGGCGATAAGCTTTGTCAAGGGTGGTGCATCGAAACTTGCTTTACTTCACTGCTTCCTGTATATTTTACGCAATATACTACAAGCCTACAGATAACTGTTCCATCTTGTCTTGCCAGAAGATTTAATGCAAAAGAAAAAAAATCAACAATACATTTAGCATTTTTCATTTTTACTCGGAACGCACGATCAACCCCACCACTTGCAAAGTGAGGACATGCATACCCCCCAGCAAAATAACTGATCAGCTGACACATACAAGAATACACGATATGTCGATAAGAGAGAAGGGAGTTATTCTTGTAATAACCTCACGTAATAACAATCGTTTCGAATGAGTACAACAAACAAGACAGAGTCATGATTGGTTGTCTATTAAAAATTGTGCATGAGTATTTTTTCTCCATTGTTTTAATTCTGTAATGTGTACAGTTATTCCTTGTNTGTAATAACCTCACGTAATAACAATCGTTTCGAATGAGTACAACAAACAAGACAGAGTCATGATTGGTTGTCTATTAAAAATTGTGCATGAGTATTTTTTCTCCATTGTTTTAATTCTGTAATGTGTACAGTTATTCCTTGTCGACTAAAAAATATTGACGATGAGAAAAAATGACTAGTGACAGTGAAGCGATAAGACGAGAGCACGAGCACACGTGAGGATGATTATGAGATATATATTTTTTAGTTCATTTTTATGTTGTTGTTTGACTCTTTGACCATTAATTCTTACGTTTTTTACTGTACGATAGGGGGATAATGGAAACCAGGAAAAATAGTTAAATAAGTGACAGCGAGCCAAGTAAGTTAACAATATAATAAAAATACAAATTGCGAAAGGTTTTGACAAGACTTTATGACTGGTATGGGATTGTTGATTGCGTATTTGATCCAAGGTTTAAAACCAATTTCATGTTTTTTCTCTTTGTTTTGGCATCAAGCTTGAAAAGAACGGAATCAACAGTGGTCGTGTTAAACGATAGTTGTGTGTGGTAAGTATAGAAAGATATGTATGTATATGTAGAAAAAGGATAGAAAAAAAGTTTAAAGTTGGCTTACCTTTTCTTTACGTAATTATATGCGTAATTGTGTGTACTTTTTTGCTTGAGTTGGTGTTTTTTTTACTGTCGATAATATTTTTTCCTTTGAGTTGTCTCTCTCTTCAAGTGGCTGACCTCGGTTTTGACAATGTCGGAAAATGGTCGTTGCTACTTCTATAGATAGTATTATTCCAATCTTGGACACCTAAAGGGGTCCTCATGGTCATGACGATTACCATATTTGAGGGAGACGCCAGACTTTCATTCGTGGTGGTCAAAATCAACGATGGCGGTGATCGTCTTGATTTCTTGATGGTGACGATAAGACCGAAAAATGATTGTTAGTGCATGGTGTAATGTATTCAATTACTTTTGCGTTGTCTTCACTTCGAAAAAAATTGTTGCCGGGCTGCTTGCCAGTTATGAGGATGAAGGAAAACTATATTAAATTGCTAATATCTCTGTAACTTCTTAGTGAGAGGGGTTCTTGTTGTTGGACGTGTGTAGTGATAATATTCATCGTGTCACGCACAGTGCTCCATACATATATTTCTTGAGTGAGGTGAGTATAGTATAGTAATAATATAATTTACAATCTTGTCACTTGTCAATCACTAAAAAACAGCATGTCATCCTCATTGCACTACTCTTCTGGTTGACAGCTCTCTAAATGTTGCTAGAGTTCTCATTCACAAGGGTGAAGGGTGGACTTCCTAATTCCTGAAAGTTAAGTATGTAAACAGTTTAGTTCAATTAATTATTACGTTGCGTCCGATTGAAAAGATTGTAGTTTGTCTTTTCTAGAAGAAGACCTCATGTTGAACGAAGTGTTTTTTAAGTAGTAAAGCAAACAAGTCCATTTTTGAGTTAACCTAGATGCAAATTATATCTTATATCTGACCCAGACGTATCTAATATTAATTTTATACATTTTTGTCTGCTTTGCATAAAATTATAAATACAAGCTTGTAAAAGTTTTTATGAGGATTTATTTATACGAGAGCGCTGAGAAGGAACAAGCAAAAACTCTTTTTTGATGTGTCAATGGTGTGTCGCGTGCGAAGTTAAAGTCAATCACATTCCCAAAGAAGTCATGCCTACATAATTGTCTCTGGTTGGACTAGCCAGTGACAGTTATTATTTTAGCGTTTAAGCAGTAACTTGGCTTCAATACTATATGACCATCGCGTCATCATTTCATTCGAAAGGATTAGCATACCTGCTTCGCCCTAAAGTAAAGGCTTGTTGGTATTGCTAAATGTGAAGCATTTCATACTTGTCTTGAATTAATATTACAACCATAAAAGAAGAATGAATGAAATTACTAGAAATTCATATAATTAGCATTGCCACCTCGTATACATATCACTTTTAACTATTCATTTCCCAAATGATAAATACTCCCTTTTTTCTGTCATTCTCTTTTCACTCAACGGCGAATCTTTCTTTTTCTTCTCGATTTTAATGTTTCATCTTTTAACCCCCCTAATTATCCTTAGATTCATTCATCTCTAATTCTCTACCACAACCTCAACTAGAGACGCGATATGATACTCACATCTGTCATTTTAAGGCTTGCCTCATCCGCTTCACTACCTTTCCTTTCAAAAATATTAATTGACTTATTCTCATTGTAATTTCGCTGACCAGACACTTTTTCCTTCCATCCATAAAAAATGAAAAGAAAGCTTGCAGCTCTAGTTAACCAACGCGTATGTATTACTTTTTCATATACATATGACGACTGACGACAATGCATAATATAAAATGAATCGAGGAAGATAATATAATGTTGAAACGCTGGTTTATAACAGACCTATAGACAAACATAATGACACGATGATCTTCGCTCTTTCATCTTTTCCCGTCTTTTCAAAGCTGGGAGCATAAAATGAGCACCACACCGATGCCTCTTCGATTATGGTACATTGATAAGAAAACATTTTAGCATAGCCCGTCAAACACAGCTTTCTTGACGTTGTACACCTCAGCAACAATGATCCCCTGCTCTGATCTGATTCAATCAATGGAGTTTAATACCTAAAGACGAATTCAACATGTCAGAAAGCCTGTTCGTTGACTGCTTAACTGAAAACTCGACTGCACCCACAACACAATTTTTTTCCCCTTAAGAAATAAACTCCTC
The DNA here is from genome assembly GCA_027743935.1 of Sinodicranocentrus sp. ZH6. NCBI lineage: Eukaryota > Metazoa > Arthropoda > Collembola > Entomobryomorpha > Entomobryidae > Sinodicranocentrus > Sinodicranocentrus sp. ZH6. Next base: position 11,775 of record JAHZNA010001182.1, read on the forward strand.
TAAATTTACCAGTGAAAAAGGAGAAATATATACATACTCTCCTTATCTTTCTACGGTCCCATTTCACGACGCTCGATTGATACACAACCGTAATGCATTGTGAATGATGATGTAAGCAAAAGCCATGTATCTGATTTGAATATTTTGTCTAAGACAGTGGTGATGGTGGCGTGGTCACCAAATGAAACAAGTAGTGGTCTTCTTTTTCTTCATCTTGTGTATATATGTATGTGTATGTTTATATTCTATCCTCTTTGCGCCCACCGACCAGATGCTACACGCGAAATGTTAAAAAATGACTGTGAGTGACTAAAAGTCCGTTTTTTCTCTCCCTCTACTTCCTTGCCTCAAGGAGTTATTAAAACTCTGGTGGTGTTACAACAACCCCAGCTCAGCATGCAGGTAGACAGGTGATGCAGTCTGAAGGAAGACCATTGCAGTGTAAAAGTAAACTTCTTTTTTATATATTGAAATCTTACAAGTTCAAAGTGAAGACCAAGAAGAAAGAAACCAGCAACCGTTTTTTTTCCGAGAGATACATTCATGCTATCCAACTGGTGGATATTACATAGATAATATTTTTATGTATGCTAATAACAATACACATATATATTATTATCTGATCGGAAAATATGTTTTGTGTGGTCAACGAGAAGTAGACAGTGAGCAGCCACAAGAAAGATTCCGTTTTCTTCTTCGTTGTACCAGAAAAAACGATAATAAGGGGAAAATATAATAAAAAACTATGAAGATATTTTAGTTCACTTCTTGAGGATATCTCTATGATCTTTATAAAGTTGCTTATTGTGTTGCTGACAGGGAACATATTGTCTTCGTGTTTGAGTTTTCTCACTGCTTCAGTGGAAATGTGGTCGCCCACGCTTTTTAAAATATTAGATTTACTCCTTCTGCTAAACAGGGATGTTGATAGAGGAATGTAACACTAGAAGAGGAGAGGTTTTTTGTGGTGATTGCTGAGCTTGATAAGGTATTCTCATGACAGGTGATTCTCTCTCACTCTCTAAGAAACCGTGAAGTCACGATATTTTCTTTAAGGATATAGCAATGGCAAGCAACGTAGTATACTAAAAAAAACTGTGTACCTAAATTTTCATTTCCTGAAGTCCATTTGCTTATTTTTTCTTCATATGGGTGAGTTTTTCAAACTATAAAGTCATGGTATATTACACATTTGTCGTTTCCGGTGCTGAGCACCTTTCTTTGAGGAGCTTATTTTTGTGAATGGTCTTTTCGCCTGGCCACTGCCACTAGTGTAGTAATAGCTTCATGGAGTATTATTTAATGAATGCAAAATCCAACTTCCGCTGTGTTCTGGTCTACGAAGTTGTTTAAAAGGATGATGTCTCTTCTCTGTGAGAAAGGATGGTTGATTTTTCATCGTTGCCAAAAGAAACTTGTCATGGAGTGTCGGGAGAAATACTTGAAGGAGATAGACATAGACACACTGACTGACTGCTACATCATCATTATTTGGCATGAATGAAGAAAAAAATAGTGTTTAAAGTAAAAAGCAAATGTTGAATTACAATCCCTCATTAGAATGCATAGGTATGCACATCCCGAATTATGGATTCACAAATGGACACGCTTCGCCAACCAGAAAAAGTTTTTAAAACCCACTCCCGTGGGAAAAATTCTGACGTGTGAGCTAAGCGTAATTTGTCAAATGAGTAGATTTAATATTTAAAGAGACGGAAGTGACTATCTTTCAAGTTGCGCTAGACTTGCGTTTCTTTTTTATCGGATATCCTTTAAAGCCAATAATTAAAATTTACCTCGTATTTAAGCTGCCTTTGAGCTACAGACTGGATGTTCTATATACTTTGTACTCAAAAATTATATTTTAAATGTGTCAAACTCAACCGAAATCCAAACTTTGATTTACCCAGTAAAATTTTTTGTTTAAAAAAATAAATGATAAAACTCCAAAGCATTTAATCTATTTGTTTCACTCTATTCTTGTTGCTGTTCTTTCCGCCCCTTCAGGATTATCAGCGTGAAAGATTATCTAAGATTTTAATACCTCATTATTTTCGGATTTAACTGTACAATTCTCTATTTTAATCTGGTCGAGTGAACATTGAAAGAGAGAGGGCAATGTTTTACGCAAACAACAAAATAACAACCACAACGGATTACATTATCCACACATATATTCTCAATCCTGAATCCTGTCCTGCTGACTATATATATGCTAACATTGCTAACCCTCTTTAAGCATTATTGGCAAAAGAAGATGAAATAATAGTGGTGAAGTATCCCAAACACAAAAACAGAATTGGATTAAATTACAGAGTAAAACATGCGAACTACATTAATTAAACATTTGGGATATCAATAAAACATTTCTTGGCATTAGAACCTCTATATTTTCCTTGTCTGTCAGTCAACTCATTTTTTAAAATATAAATCCACGCCTGTTTTTCTTAATGTATTTTGCAGACTGTGAGCTTCTGTTTTGCAGAAAAATAAAAGCAAATAAACTTCAATGAATGAAATAAAAATATATGTCTGCAACAAGCTTTTGTGTTATTTTTCACAATATGGATATCATACGGTATTCAATATTTGAGATAATCAAATAAAAATAGTTAAACTTTATGAGAAATTAGCCATCTTTATTAAATCTCTGGTGATTTAGCCTGCAGCAAATTTTAATAAGATTCATTACTAAACTCATTAAAAATGAATCCTGTTGAAGAAGTATCAAAACAGAAATATATGATTGGAAGAAGCCATCTCATCAAAAGTTTAATGACCATTCCTATCTTAATTATCTTCATAATCACCTCTTGGCTTTTCATATCTCGCTGTGAGGATTGCCAGGCAAGCACACAAGAAGTGGCACGAACACGTCTGCAGCTTTCTTGGAAAATCAATAAATATCGATGCTGAGATACTTAACAAAGCATATTATTTAAGTGCTTCTTGCATGACAAACCAGCATAAGCGAAAAACCGCAACAAACCAACCGAAGAAGGCATAAAGCACCATAAAAGACTATAGTTCACACCATAACTATAAAAAGTATTCTATGAGGGTATCACGGTCATCCACCAAATTCTATTAAAGTTGAAGACAGTCAATGAAGAAACAAAATATCTATTTGCAAAAAAAAATCCTCAAATGCGCATGCTCAATCAGTTTCACTCTATCACTCTTGATGTTTACTCAATAAAGATAAATCATCGAGCCCCTAATTTGGACTCTTAATTAGTCCTCACGTTCGCCATCATTGATATAAAAGGATTATTATCTTGACTTGAGTACTGCATCCTTATAAATCGCTCAAGGTCTTGGATTACGACTAATTACCATTTTTCATTGTAAATATCATATCAACTCAAAAATCCACATTCACAAATCACCATTATGTATGCAGTAATTATCCAAAAAAACCAACGTTAATCAATGGATAGCTATGCTTAGGTATACTTGCCAAGACAAAATCTTTTGAGATGTTCCTTGAACAAATCTCAGAGCCAAGGCCGGATGGGAGGAATGTACCAAGGTGGCATTCAACCTTTACCTTCATGCCACCGTTATATGTCACAAGCGCCACCTTCCCCCACCTGATAAATCCCTGAGTGTCACTAAAATCAAAATTATCTACTAAAATGGCAAAACCAATCTCACCTGGATTTTTTGTCGGGATCCATTTCAATTGCACAATTGTACACTTACACTCTCAAAGATGAGATTCACTCAAGGTGTAAAACTTCATACAACATTTACACCTTTCACGATCCTATAATGATTTTAATGGAGTGGTATAAGTAATCAACTATTTCAATTTGCTCTCGATTCCCGTTCCCTTGAAATAACGACAAAGTCGAGTTTATCAAAGCGAAGCAAAAACTACATAATCTCTCTGTGTAATGTCAGCCAGCCCTTTTCTTTCTTAAAAAAGAGCTGTGAACTACGACCAAGAGGAGCACTACACTACACACTACTCCAACACACAACACTGTCTTCTAAGGGATCAACTTTATTAGTTCTCTCGTCAAGACGAGAAATAAAATATTATTGTGGGTATATTCACTTGTGCTCTTGCTTCTCTGATGAGACACGAATCATTCCTTGTTTGATTCCCTTTACTAATTTAATACTTGATGTGCTCCTGCTCCTCATCATCATCATTCCGTGTCTATATGTGGATCGTCTCTTGTACTGTGTAGATGTGGAGGAGAATGTGTGTGTGTGTGTGTGTGATGATATGTAGTAAATGAGTATTTAGCCATCAACAAAATATCTACATGTGGCTGCATGACTACGGTATAAAATACAAGTGCACACTTGCACTCATAAACAGCACACACATACACAGTTTACCATTTTCCTATACTTTTTTTCAGCCTGTAGGCATTTCTCACCAGGTCTCCATATTAAAGAGAATTAAAGGAGAGGAATATATGGAAAGATAGGAAATTGATTGAAGACTGAGATATACACAATATCTGATGCAATGTGGGTATATTACTGTTTCTCTTACAAAATATGATTTCTGAGGGATATGTATATTATGTGTGTGGAGTTTTTTGTGCAAAAGGTGGCACAGCATTAGAATGGAATATGTGAATAAGGTTCCCTGATAAATCTACACTGTGTGGGTAAGTCAAGTTGTGGAGTGTGTGCTGCTACGTATCCATATTGTGGGTAAGTTTTGTGATGTTTGATGTGCTCGTGAAAATCTATGTTCTGGTTGGGACTGACAAATGTGCAGATGCAGAGCGATATATTCTTACGCTGGTGACATTACAGTGTATCAACCTCAAGATGTTTGTTCTTGGAGTATATGTATCGTTGTGAATATTGAGGAGATGAGTGAAAAAAGGTGGATGAATGTTGGATGTAGAATTTTTTGCGAAGGGAAACACACAAGTCAACTTTTTATGAGAAGGATGATACAACGATATACGCATGTACATATATGGCGAAGGTTTAGGCAGTCGTAAAATTGGACAGAGTCATGTTTGGAGTTTGGAATAGAAAAAAGTGTAGAAAACAAAGATTCATTGCCCTTATGTGTTAGTTCCAGGAGTATGCAAAAATATCCTGATGAAGTGACAAACACAAATGAATATTGTGGATGAAGCTAGTTGTCGTATTTATGAATTAATTGTAGCAATTTAAGCCTGACCTTCATTTGTTTTAAAAGGCTTGAATTATTGCAACTACGTTGTCTCATGACAAAAAATATCTTCATAGAACCATGAAACTTTAAAATTACCTAAAAAATTGTCTCCTTTCTGTGCCAAACTGTACGAAAAATGGCAGGTTTCTGTAAATATTGGATTAAAGTTGTGTTAAAAAGCATAAAGTAATTGCAGCTATTTACTTCAATTTGAAATATATTCATGATCTAGAATGACCACATTTATAATATATCACGGGGGAGAAGAAAAACCCCCAAACCAGGAACATTTGCTCACTTTACTCCAGTCAATGAATAAAATTGCGTAGATAAATGCTAAATTAAAACTTTTCAGCTTAATCGATGTACATGTACCATTCCGATAATTCTAAAATAAAATTAGTACAGCTTATTTATTCTTCATCTGTCTAAGTATAAATATAGTTTTTCTAAGTTTAAATACAATTCGTTAATAAACTTCCAATCTAGAAAAAAGGAGACTCCCAATAATCTGAGGATGTATCAGAGTCAGTGGATTCCTCCTCATCTTCGCATTCTTCTTCCATGTCAGATCTTCCAGTCCACGTCTCGTCATCAACTTGTAAACTCGCTAATAACTCTTCAGCTTCCGTTTTGGGAAAATATTTTCGATTATAGTGGGCGATTTCAGGACTCATTCGTAGCAAATATACTTTCGGATAGAGCTTCAACAATAACTCAACTAACTCCTTGGACTGCTTAGGTTTCGATGATCCTCCTAAAGTCAGTTTTATCAAAGGACGTTGCCAACTCTCCTTCTCTCCTGCGTCAAGTGGAGGCTTGTCAAACGTAAAAGAATCATGACAAAAGCGCCTAATTTTTAAATTCCTCAACTTTTTCATACAAGTCCAAATCGTCCCTAAAGTAATGTTCATCCCTATCACTTCTAACTTTTTTAGATTTTCTAAATGTCTTAAAGCAGTACTCAATGTTTTCATATTTTTCTGCCTGTCCGGCTTCAACCTGAGATATAAATCTGTTAAGGTATTTCTAACTCCTAAAAATAACCCTTCCAGGGAATCCGTTCGGATGTGAAATTTATGACATTCAAGATGAATTTTGGTAAGAGGAAATTGTCTATTAGTCATAACGCGGAGGTCACTATCACTAAATTCATAGCCGGGATATGAAGGTAACTCTTGAAGACTTGGAAGGGCTGGCGAATCCTCATACAAAACATCGGAATAAAACCAACTTAATATATCGTTTTTGTATGCTTCTCCTAATTTCAGCTTTTCTAAATTTAAACAACTTTCCAACAAGTCCCCAACAATGCCCTGGTAAGTAGTGACATTAGATCGGGTATGGAATGTTAAGGATTTCACTGAAGGAAAAAATAGTCTTTCACCCTCCAAAGCAAAAAGACCCAGATCATCTTGATGCCTGCTCCAGTATATTTCTAATTCGGAAACTTCACAATCTTCCAAAAATCTGCGAAGAAATCTTAGGTCACATCTATTACCATAGTCAAAGTGGAAAGTGACACCGGTGAACTTATTTTCGGCAGCGTTGACAAATTTGAAAATATCTGTGTGACAACAAAGAGGAATTTCCTTCCCAAAGTCAACATGGGTTATCAATGGAGATGTCGATTTTGACTTTAGAATCTCAGTTCCTTTCTCCAAATCCTCGCCATTTTTAATCTTTTTTGGTTCAGGTTTCAAATAGTTCCATTTACTCCACGAATAAACTCGGAGACAGCGCTTGGTTGCTTCTTCATTCCAAAACTTACAGACAAGTCGGAACTCTTTGAAGTCGTTGAAATGAAAGGTTTCGTCGTCGAAAATTTGATTCAGAATCTAAAAACATCAAAATGACGTCGAAAAATTATGCTTTAATTTATAATGACATTTTATCGCTATTAAGAGGATAATTTGACAACAATAAAACAATTTATAATTTCACCAAAGCTCACTACCATCAAATCTGTTATTAAGAATTCCTGAAGATGCCATAATTATTGCAAAATGACAAGTTAATTAAACTCACCAATGAATTTAATAAAGGATGCTCCCGATTCCAAGGTTCTTCTTCTGGATCCTCACTCATCTTATTTGACAAGGGATATCAACAATCAAGTTTCACACATTAGGGCAATTTTACTTATCTTTTCTTTACAAATAATCAAATCTCACTAACTAATGTCTGGTGTATCTGTGTGTATCCTGTTATTTTGGTTATTGTCAATAATTTTTAATTCATATCCAATCAAATAACATGTGCCTTAGTGGCTTTCTTTGCTGGAAACTATGTGAAAACAGAAAAGATTACTGACAGAATGAGAATCCTTTTCCGCTTTGATTTACATAAAAGAAAGGTTTTTGAGACTCTCAATGCTTGTTCTCATATATAACATGAAAATCTCACCAAGAATTTTTTCTCCACAAGAAGTGAAATTGTGACATAGCCTTTCAAAAATCACAAGATTTTATGAAGTCTGAACCAAAAAACAAAAACAAGCAACTGCACAGTTAAATAGAGACTGACTGAAATACTTCGTATAATTTATTAATTAGGGTTGTTTCAAACTTTCATTAGCTTAAGTAGTATTTAGACGCTGTAAACTAACAAAACATGAAACAAACATATCCTCACTACTTATAAAATACTTCATCGATCAACTCAGGTTTATTTGGAATTTGGTATTTTATTTACAGATTTTTCTTCAAATCCGAATTTCGTAACACGACACAATGTTCTCGTAAATACAAAGGTTTATTGCGGAAAAAATGTTTTTCCTACAAATTACATTTGCGCAGATGCGTTGATGCAATCTCACATATCCGTTTGGTGATCTCTGCATAGGTTTCATTTTGAAGCTCTACATTACAGCTATCATCATCATTTTCAAAAATTAACTTTGTATTGATGTCACTGGTGTCAATATCACTTTTCAAAATTTCTCCAGATGACGGAGGATACAGAGCTGGGGAGAGCAAAAGCCCTTGCACAACCCCGTATATTCTTTGTTGATCATATTCCTTTTGGAATTTTTTCCATGTGCAGTCCATCCTCTTTGGGGTGACTCCAAGCTGTCTCAGTTTTGATTTGAATTGTTCATGGTAAAATTTTAAGAGATGGGATTCATTATTATTCAAAATATCTAGGTCAACACTGGAATACATAAAGTAGCTAAGATCAATGATTCTGGAGGAGACTCTTGCCAACTGAAAATCAACAAAGGATACATCTACTGGAAGAGAGCTGTCATCTTTAGTTTTGTACCTAAAGAGAATATTATTTTTCCAGCAGTCGCCAAAAGTTATTACAGCATTTTTTACTGGAGATCCTACTAGCTTGTGCATAATGTCGAAGTATTGGAAGTTGTCATTTAAACTTTCCCACATTTCCACAGCTTTGGATTCACCAGCTTTATGCAGTATTGTGGAAACAGCTTCAAATGCCATTTTGATGAAGGTTTTCTGCGAACTGGAGATTTCCAATTGATCCCTGAACATCTGCTCTTGAAGAAAAGGATATTTTGATAAGATGGAATCATATTGACCTTGAAACATTGCGAAAGATAGAGCATGGAAATGTGCTAATCCTTGGAGAACGAGCTCAGTGTGGACAATGTCTAGCATGCAGCTTCTTTCTACCATTTTGAACCTGCATTGAAATTTAAAAACTACCATTAAAAGGGCAAATCCCACAATTTCGAATTCAGAGCTTACCCTCGAACTTGTAGATCTTCCATTGCTAAAAATTTGAAGTCCTCATCGCTTTCCACCGAGTAGGCTGCTGGCCATCCTTTGAAAACTTCATTATCTTTGACCATCTTCATCCTCTGAAAATCTTTCATATCCTGGAGCACCTTTGTATACATTCCAATCTCCTTCGCGAATGAGTCACAATCTTCCACAATTTTCGTACAAAGAGGATCCTGTGGCAAGCACTTGAGCATAGCTCGAATTTCCTCTTCCTCTCCATTTTCATCCCCTTCCAGTCTCAACCTTACTCTGTACATCATGGACATAAAGTTATCCCCTGGTGGAAGTCCTTCCTCCACGGAAGCACCAATAACTTTACCATTTTCCTTGTAACCTTTCGCGATCCTCTCTAAAATTCCGGAAGGTAACTCCATCCTCCAAATAGATTCATTCAGCACCACGCCCACACATAAAATTAAAATGTTTTTGGTTCACTTTTTCGGTTCGGCTTTCCTTAACCAGAAACAGAATCGAACTTAAATCACGACTGACTACAGAATCAAATAGAGTGGGAACCATTGCACATCTACGCAAAAACTTAGGATTAGTTATTTTTCGGACGTTATCTGACTTTATACTCAAATGAAATTTGAACAGCTGGCTCACTTCAAAGTTGAATGAATTCACTGCGTATTTTTTTACAAACCAGACGCAAAGATTGTGTCGTATGGCACTCATCCAATGTTTACTACAGTGTTTATGCATACCATATCGCACCCAAGAAAATACTGATTTACTTTTAGACATTGTGCAAATATGCCATGTTTACGCTGTCGGAAGAACAGTGAGAGAGTTGAATGATCTTAAGATGAAACTATGAAACATTCTTTGGCGATAGAAATTCATATGCAGATTTGGTTTGACATTAACGTGAATTTTATTAAACTCCAACTCGAGTCGTAATTCTCAAACAATAACAATTTTTTTTGTAAATAATTTTCTGATTTTAACGAAGACGAACTTTTTCGGTGGCTAAGGCAAGCTTCCGAATGTTATACATGACTCCAGCAGCTGCCCTTTGTAGCTCGTTATCGAGGGAACCTATCATATTGATAAGGTATGGGACGACACCGCATTGATGCATAGTGATGCAATTTCTAGCGTCGGAGGATAGCGCAGCAAGAGCTTTCGCTGCGGCACGGTGCACAAGAGGATCTTCAGATGTGAGATAGCAGCAAAGGGGACTGACAGCTTTACGACGACCGAAGTCTGTTGAGTTGTTTTTGTAATTACAGCATTCGGCAATCGCAGATGCTAAGCATCTTCGGAGTTGGTCGTCAGTCTGAATGAAAAGCGAGAAGTGATAAGTTTTAAAACTTTTTAACTTGAGTGATTTTACAAGTAAAATGTTTGGGAATATTTGGAAAGTTACGGTGGGGGCAAGTTTTGCTAAATTTTGAACTACTCCGTGGTCACTCATGATCCCAAGATTTTCGTCATTTGTCGCTATCACAGCCACCGCTTGGGATACAGCAGCTTGGACCATCATTTCATTCGACTTGAGAAGATTTACGAGAGCTTCTAAACCGCCGACAAAGTTTCGAACTACGTCCCCACTGTCTTTTGAGCTTTCTACATAGGGGCAAATAGCCCAAGCGGCGCTGGCCTGGACATTAGAGTTGGGGTGCTTGAGTAATGACCAAACTAGTCGGAAACCATCCTGGAGACACGAAAAGTCAATTTTAGTTTTAATTAATACTGTTTTCAACAAAATTAAAAGAGAAGGTTAATATTACCACATACCTGTTGATCCATTTCCCTCCTTGCTTCATCATCAACTGCTAGTTGGCCTACTGCTTTCGTTGCATTTACTAACAACGCTGGATTGTTAATTGTCAATAGACCAATCAATGGCGGAATGGCTCCAGCTCTTTTTATCAACCGAGCGTTTTTCGCGTCTGCCATTACAATTTGTTCAATTGCTCCAGCCACATTTGTCAAGACATTTTCAGGCTCGTCGTCCAACAAGGAAACAAGCATTTCCACTAAACCCTGTTCCAAATATTTACCAGCTTTGGCGATGGCCGAGGCACATTTCCAAATTGCTCCAGTAGCAGCACTCAACAGAGGCTTAGGTAAAGTATATTTGATTAAAACGATAGTGATGTGATGTGGTAAAAAATTAACAGGGATTTTATTCCAAAGAGGATGTCGAGGTATTACCTTGTTTTTACGGAGTTGTTGGTCCAAAATTATACTTATTAATGGGTCAATAGCACCTTTTTCGTAAACGATTTGTCTACTTTCGGGATCCTCTGCGCACTTGAAAAAGAAAAGTATTCATGAGCTGATAATGCTTGCTCATTTTAGCACAAATATTTAAATTGTCACATACCATATAAATTGCAGAAGCACAAAACTGTGTTAAATCATGATTCGTTGATTTTAATCCTTCCACAAAATAATCAAGTAGTCCTTCTGTCCTAATAGCTAGCCGGAAGCTGCTCTGTGAAGCGATAAAAATTGTTTAGAAGTTTTGACACACATTTTCTTAAAAATTGAACAATTCTGAAGATTTTTATATATGCCCACCTCAGAAGCGCACTCATGCAATATCCCTACTACTGGAATGACCACAGAGACTTGTCGAGTCTGAAGAAGCTTTGCAATAAGCGGGATAGCTCCAGCGCGTCTAATCGCGTCCTTATTTTTCGTCGACCTTGCCAACGACCACAAAGCTAGAGCACCGCATCGAGGCACTTCAAAGTCAGTCTCTTCCCCATCCACATTCCCAGAGAACATTCCAGGCTGTTCGAAATCCAACATGTCAACTAGTCTACTGATACCGTCTCCTTTACGCATGGCCCGACGTGCTTTTCGGATTTTCGAAATGTTTGCAATCGTTTCTGCTGACAGAAGCTTAAGCTCTTTAGCGGGGTCCCGTAAAGTGTGAATTAAAGTCTCCAACCCCTTTGCACATAAAATGCATAGACATTCTTATTGCTTTTTATAAAATTGTGAAGAGATCTGGATTTCAAAATTTTACCCTCATGTTGTAAATATTCCGACTGATCTCTGGATTCGAAGAAATTTCCCGAAGTACGAGCAATGCTGCGATTTTACAACGATTCTCATCTGTCTCCAAAATATTAAGTAAAACTTCCAACCCACCAGCTTCCTTTATTGCCATTTGGACATAATAATCTCGTAAATTGAAGTCCCTCAAGGAAGACATGGCAATAATGGTCGCTGTCGGGTTACCCGCCTTCACGTATTTAATTAGCCTTTGCACTTGCCAATATTCAGCGGGAATTTCGGGATTCTCATTTGGATCCCCTTCATCATTTTCCGACTCTGGAGAAGACTCTGCATCTGAGGATAATGCTTTCTTGAGACTTCTAGTTGTCGCTGGAGTTTCATCGTTGCTTTCGCTGAGTTCTAGCTCGGATAAATTGATAATTTCCAAGTCACCGTCCTCATCGCCTTCTTCCTCATCGTCGTATTCTTCCCCTTCGCCTGCCCCTACGGCAGTGGCGGTTACGTCGGTTTCGTCTAATTCAGTTTCCGGTTGGAACTCTTCTCCTTCCTCGTCGTCGTAGTCTTCAACTTCTGGGGGTTCTTCGGCCATTGTGACAGTAGGTTGGGCGTTGTAAGATGTACGTGGAAAATATTCAGGTTTGGTCTTGGTGGTGTCTTGAAAAATGTCGTCTCACGTTGCGTGTGGGTGGTCTGATCTGGAGATAAAAAGAGAGAAATATCCAGGAGAATTACAGACGAGGATACAAGTTTATGGAAAATTAAAAGTTGTCATGCAAACCCCTATTGCGTGCTGCAAGCATCCCTGGAGAAGTTGCACCGTCGTCCCTGGACGAGATGCATGTGCACGCTATTGCACAATCTACGTCTGGATATTGTATCCAGGAAATGTGTATGCTTGCTCCAGAGAAAAGCTTCCACAGTAAACGTTACACTAGCACATTAGGTTTTCCAGCACAATGGAATGACAATATGCAGGACAAAAGAAGTGTGAATATGAAGTGTCACAGTTTGTGGTCTCCAAGCAGATTCTATAGGATTTACTTTCTCAGGAAAAATGACGTTGACAAACTAGAGAGGAAGTTGTCAATTGGAGGATTCATGCAGAGAAGAAAATGAAATATTGTTTGGATTACGGGTGTTTTTTCTGTCGTAAATCGAGCATCATAAATCATACCAGGGTTTCCCTTCTGTATTCAACAGACTGCCGGAGAAAGTTTTACGAATGGTTGTCTGCATCGTCCACGACTTGAACAGATAATAAGTGCACAAATGACACTGCTGTGTATTCAAATCTTAATAAGATTATGCATATACCCATGCAGATGAATATCAGTGTAATTTTCTAAAAAGGTTTTTCGTTCTTTTCTCTTATGGGAAAAAGAGTTTCTCCGGATTTTTCTCTGAAAACATGATAATGAAAGTGTCAGGCCTTACGGCCTTGGAATGCATGTATGGTGAACTTGATATGGCGCTTTCACTGGAGATCGATCGAGGTGGAAAATTTTAATAATTCATCAGGACACATAATATGATTCTCAAAATCAGTATAAAATTATTTATTGTACACTTCCCTTCGGTACGCTTTACAAGCACAACTCTGTACCTGTAAGCTCATTTGTTAAATTCTTTATAGTATTATGCACTAGCTTAAGTAGCATGAGGACAAAATGTAATTTCACTTATAATACCAGTAATATACATTTAGAGGAATATATGCATTAACACAGAACAATGTATTTTTAAAGGCTAACTGGCACTGATTGTTTAATAATTAAGTGACTAAAATTAAATTAAAAAATCTGTACAGAGGTTAGTAGCCGACCAGATTACAACTTTGTTGAGTGTAATTCACCGGGCTTCATTTGGTGCAAAGCTGTATCTGTATGACTTACTAGGCATTGTTTTTTACTCTAAATACACAAAAAATAATTGCAACCTTACGTTTATAAAAAAGCGTCTAATACGTAATTATAAAGTTTAAATCTTAAAATGAAGAGGGCAATACGAAACTTGAAAATGTCAACTATTTACAATGTTATGTATCACTAGTAAAGTTATAAATATTTCTTTAATTAATTAAAACTGGACGGAATGTGATTTCGCGAAGTGCAAATGCAACACTCCCAGATCACCGGATACACGCCCTTTGTTATATCCCCTGATTGTGCGGAAAGTTTCTGAAAATACTTTTATTTCAAGAGTTTTGCACCTCTAATACCGCTTTAAGCATTATACAAAATATGAACACATTTCGTGTCATTATCAATTTAATTTACAAAGAACTATATACATTTATCATTTAAAGGTCAAACTATAGATAAAAATGTGAGATTCTATTCCACAGTTCAAGGGAGTTTTATAGTTTTAAGTTTATTTATGGCAAATGGTAAGATAGAACTTTTTTCCTGAAAATAAAGTCTTATAAGAAGGCCTACTGCTAGAAATAGTTGTGCTTTTGTATCTCCTAGTTTGTATCTCCTCATTACAAAATTATGGCATAAAGGTACACTGCCAAAATGGATAAAAGCGTTAAATAAGAGAGCTGATTTGTTGAGCCACCTCCTAAACCTTTAAAAAATGTTATGACCCTTTCCCCCTCTTCTTTATATGGATTCGTGCCATCGTCAAAGTTCATAGGACATTGGTCACCTAAAACACAATCAGAATTTCAGAGTAATTTTCAGCAATTACATCCCAATCAATTTAATCGCATAATATGACATTTCATTTATGTATTTAGACCATGACCAGCTTTTGCTCACGTTTAAGAGGTGAAGCCTACAAAGCTTATCTAAATTAAAATGGCGTAGGATAATATTTGTACTAAACAATAAAGCGATTATAGTTTATAAGCTGGAAAACTATTAGAGAATTTTATTAATGAATATCATTAAATTGTAGTTGCTGCTCCAAAATACATCCAACATCCTTAATCTGTTCTTGCACTCGGTTTTTCCAAATATTCAAGAGCGATACCATATATGCCCATAAATTTCTGAATATATACCCTTTCCAGTTGGGAAAAAATGGTAAATTATTATAGGTAATTGTATTTTGCATACTGTAAATATCCACAGGTCGACCGAGATAGTCAACAGTAAGACAGTAGGTCTCATCAACAGTGACCTCCTTCTGGTCCTGATCGCAAACTGAGAAATCAGAAATGTTTTGTTTGCAATACGTCCCCGGTCTCGGAGATTGAGTGACTCCGCCTAAAATCCTGGTTTCGAAAGGGTTGTCTCCTTTCTGTGTGAAATTAAACTTTCCAGCGACGGGACATCGAATTGGAACAGGATTCTTAGCTGCATGCATAGGAAAATGAGAGAAAATGAGAATAGAAAAATTACCTATGCTTATAGTAGCATTTTTCAATTACAAATTTTCGTGTCACCGTCACCCAGTGCAAACTATTATTATTAGCGCATATATTTTTAAAAAGCTAGCTTCGATGTTCGAGCGTAGTTAAAGTTAATTTGCAATAGGATAGGCATGTGGGAAAGGAATAAAAACTTTTGTACAATAACTGTGTGAAAAGGACTGAGTTCGGAAAAAGGATAAACAGACGAAGTTTTTTCATGCAACGCAGAACGTAGCTTTTAGCTGGCACAGGATAGTCATGCAAGTCATCAATCATCTCCATTTTTACTGTATATGTCAAGAGGTCTTCCAAGATAATCAACGCAAACGTTTTCCTCCACATCAATAACAATTTCCGAATGTCCCATGCCACAGTTACGGAACGAGGAAATGTTCCTGTTGCAGTTCAACCTTGGCCTTGGTGAGTCGGTTATCCCATTCCAGATTCGTGTTTCGAAAGGAATTGTTCCCTCCTGGAAGAATTCGAAGTAGCCTCGAACCGGGCAAGGAATGGAGATTGGATTCTTTGCTGTTCAATTAGTATCAGGAAAGTAGGATGGATGGTTTCAAGGTGAAACAAAAATTATGTGACATGAAAATAAATTAATCACAAAGAACATTTTACATTCACCAGACCAGACCCCTTATATAACTAACCCAATGCCATACCATTGAACCCCAACTCGCTAACCCTCCTCTCCTTCAGCTTCAGAAAGCCTTTATTTATAAATTTAACACCAGCGTACACCTCAACCAACCTCAACCAAAAGCATATTATTGCACTCTGAAACCCAATGCGTGGCCAATTTCCGCCAAACATTATGTAATGATGATACCAATGTATAATTAAATTAAACTGATTCCATAAACAAAAATGATCATTTTATCCGATTTCAAACGTGATTTTTCGAAAGATTATTGTACGTACCGAGCATTAGGTCGTACTTCCAAGCATCCCAATTTTTAAACTGCACCCAAGAACAAACCGTTGAAAAGTCGCTATTTATTAAAGCTAAACTCTTCCTATACCGAACGATGTTGTGATGTCGTGGCACAAAGTCAAAACAAATGAAGTCCTTTTGACTATAAAGTCCAAATCGCAAATTAATTGTATATTGAAAACATAATTTCTTGGAACATACATCTCACAAAATTATTGGATATATTTTTACCATCCGTCCACCGTCAAACGAGCCATCATGTAGCGAGTTCCTCTAGCTTCCTTGCAAACATAAACCGTTTTTCGGTAACGACCCTCATCGGGCCACCAGGTTTCCACGATGTGCGTTGCATTAATGTCCACGTCTGCGTCCAAGTTGGCGGTGTTGATCCAACTACCACTGTAGTTTTGGGGGAGTTTGCAGCCAGGTATGACAACCTCAGATTTTACTAAGGTTGGATTATATTAAATATACGTAAAACAGCTTAATTCTCCTATTATGTCATTTCTAATTAAATATGAATTCTAGTTTTTATTTTATGGAAGTCTATATTAAATATAAATAAGAAATTCGAATTCTACCTGGAGTAATTCGAAGTCTTTCTGGGGTACTTTCTGACCCTTTCAAAGTGTTACATTCCGCAGTTATAGATGCTGCGAGGAAAAAGTCATCGTCACGATTTCTCAAAAAGCATCTATACTTCTCATCCTTTCTTGACTCTTTTGTGTTGACCACAGCAAAGAAATGATTTTTGCCGACGAACCAATCTCCCAAGCAGCTGTATTCCACGGCTAAAATTCATTTAAAAATGTTGCTTAAATATATCTCAATTTCAGTTTGAAATTCTCAAGGAAAAATGAGTGTATTTAGCATCATACTTCCATCAAAAGTTCCTGTCATTCCTTCACAAGCCTTGTAAGTGATATTGAATTTTTGATTTGTAATAAAAAACTGCGTTCCTGGAGTCTGACAAGATTGAACGAGTGCATCAGGATGGTTGCATTCTCCTGTAAAGCGGAAACGATTTTGGTAGGCGAATTGCCAAACACCTTCCAAACTCGAGCGGCAATTTACTGGAACTGGATTTTCGGAGAAGAGAGTAATCAGATTTTGATCGGGGTTCAACCCCCGACATACTTCTTCTATTTTTGGACGTCCATGCGATTTGGGAAAGTTAATACATCCAGCTGAAATTTGAAAGTGAAGATTAAAAGGGGATGACAAACATGGCGGATTAATTTTGTGATTACGGAAATTCATGATTACTCTCAATTTTCTCTATGATATTAACCGTCCGCACAAGTACTTGAACACAATGATAACAATTTTCTTGTTGAAATATCAAAGTATAGTTGACATGATGCTCTGCATGTATTTCAATAAGATAACCCCGATTCGACATTCGTCTGTCGTCAAACTCGGTGTAAGTGTTGACATTATTTTCTCTCGAAAACCACGCTCCTCGAACCACTTCTGGAACAACTGGATCTGAGTTCGGCTTTTGATATTGACTCCCTGAGTGGTTCAGCGTTCCAGCAAGTATTGCTTAATTTATCAGGCAAAAAATAAAGAAATAAATATCCTCAACTCATACTCACATTGACAATTAGCATACCTTTTCAAGCTATTTATTTACCCAAACATGCATAAGCTCTTGTCAGCCTCCATTTCGAATTCATTCCCATCTTTACTACTACAAAGATTCTACCTCCTCCTCACAACCAATTTAATTTAATTTACTTATTTCATAAATGCTCCAAAAGCACAAAATATTTTAACTGGAATAATTTTCTTTTCAAAACATATTTTTATCACGATAATCACATTGTCACATTGTGCTCAACCTCAACCCTTCCTTCCTAATACTATGAATCATGGAATCTCTACATTCTTCTGTTGCTGGATGATTCAACACTCAAAACTCTCCCATATTTTTTAACATTGCAACGGCTAAAGCGAGTATACTAGTAGGATAAAATCGCATCATGCATGTTAGACAACATTACTATAGCCTGCTCAAGTTATACCAGGTAAATCCATTGTATTATGAAAAGGATAATGAGCAGGTGTACTGCATAGTGCCAACATCCCTTCCACTTTCAATGAAATTACATGTAATAATTCCCATGAGAATTCTACTGCCCACAAGCCACCCTTTTCTATATATCTCAACTGTATTTGAAGTTCATAGTCAATAGTAGTAACAACCTCTAATATAAACCTTGTGTAGCATTTGGAACAACAATTCAGAGAAGTCGTGGTAATATAGTCTATTGCCATTGCCCCATAAGAGACCAGTCACCATTAATGGCGGACCAAAAGCACAGGCTTATGCATGGATGATATGCACAAGAAATACACTAGGAGCACCTGTCCAGCAAGTAAAGTGGAAAAAAGGGTTAAAAGCGCTATTCATTGCAAAGTGAAGCTGGATTTATCACGAGTATATTTTAGAGATGCCCTGTGCTATTAGTATCCAATCTGTTACTGTATAATGTCTAGTTTGTTGAAACAAACAAAGTTTTTAGAGCTTACAATGAATACCTTATATATATGCAATGCTGAAAATGCTTCGTTTGGCGCATTTAATAAGATTCATATGAGAGTCGATTTTCCGTAAGAAAAAAGGCATCCTCTCTGTCTCTAACCTTTCCAAACTCTTATAAAAATCTTTATTTTTCACCGTAAACAATTTATATTTATGAAAATGATAATTCCTTAAGGAAAGCTTCTAGTAAGACCTAATTCATTTTTTAGAATGTATTTAAAACGCAGGAGGCAGTTTCCCTTGAATTTCCATGCGTTTATTTGCTGCATGAACGCTGTTCCGCAAATGATATTTCTTCTCCGCTGTTGAGTCAGCAAAAGTTTCAAGTTTGTAAAATTCTTTTTTAAAAAACTTTCATTTCGACAATGACCTTTCAAAACTGAAATTTATTAGCTAAAAGCGGGTGCTAGATAGGTCGAGTACTAGGATATAGCGGGTGCTGGGATATCGGTTGCGGGTGTCAGGTATGCTCACATGTTTGCAAGTACAATTAAAATTGCTACTAGAGTAAACCCAGTCAGCCGTAGTAACCAGAATAAAACTTCACAGTGGAACCTCCACTCATTCCTCACCTCATGCATGCTGCATCAATTTTGGATGAATATATATTAATAAATCATTGGTTATGCATTTTTTAATTGGATATTTGAGGAGATAGCGGAAAGGACTGGTATGGAAAATAAGTGACTTGATCACTTTGTAATTGTAGTAGTAATATAACTTAATTTACTTATTATCGCTTGTGAATTCACCCCAATAAATTACTTTTAGCGTAACGGCTCAAACTGTTTCAGTATATTTATATTAGTAACGCCGAATAGAGAAAGTATCGAAATGTCTAAAGAATTCTGAATGATAATGCAATAATAATTCGAAGGTTTATATTTAAATGTAATCAATATGGATTCTGATTCGGCATATTGATAATCACAGGTTGTGGCCCACACATCATGGGTGCGCTTGCCTGTCGTTGTTGTACCACAATCGTCTGATTGATTACTGACCCTCCGTCTTGAGACACTACAAAATTCAGGAAAGAATAGAACGTAGCAGAAAAAATAGAACTAACGAAATTAGAATGGATTTTTGATTCATAAAATTTTTTCAAATTACATACCAATATAACAAGCATGAAAGCATCCGGGCAGCCACAAAAGACAGGTTAGTATGAGGTTGATACAACAATCACAACCTACTCCACGCTTAAGGCACACTGCTAGTGGAGGAAATAAACAGGCCAAAATGTGAAGGCATATTTTTTTGAAGAAATTAACAAGCTAAGTTTTTAATGGGGTTATAAATCAATCAATCGATTCCAAGAGTCGTAGCAATCGCTTTCAACGACTAAGTAATCTTTCTAAATTTTTGATTGATTCTCGACTTACAAATCATACAATACCAATTATTATAAAAGAGTAAAGAGAGACCTTATTTGTGTCAATGAGTGAAGAGTTAATTACTAGTTTGCGAATTCTGCACTATTTGTATAAGTACGTATTTATGTTTATAAATATATTCATTTTATGCGTTTATTGTGTACTAAGTGTGTGAAATAAATCCACATTGCAGGTCATACGAAAGATACAAATACAGATAATAAAAGAAATGTGCAAGGTCTAACTGAACTAAACGAGTGCTCAGGTACACGGGATGTTGTGATAATGATAAGCGAATGGAGGAAAAATTGCAAACGCTTGGAAGTATTGTGCAGTGGATTTGCTGGGATTTGGGAAGATGAAAAGTTGGACCTTGTTTGCACAACAATATACCATGATCATCGGTGCATGCTTTCTTTCTTTCCATATTAGCGTGATACATGCAGGCGACACGACTTGATAAGCTTCTCTGTAAACGTAAATGAGGAAAAATTTAAAGAACTGCAACGACTATTTCAAACGCGAATCGAACTCCAGAGTTAATATCTAGTTGTAAAAAATGAATGAAATGAATGTTGCAAAACCGTTTTTGCACGGCATATATGATCTTTTATACAGTTACGACAGTATATCATCCATATTTATTCTATATTGACAGTTAAGTCAATTTCATAAAAGTACATACATACAACATATAATGCCTTCCAAATATTTTCCGTGAACGACACAGTCAAAATACATGGTCAAATATAAGGTTATACATACATACTTTTTCGCAATAAAATAAAGTATCGAAAACAATTTACAAAATAACAATTAAATAAATTCCAACCGGGACTAAGCAAATTATAAAACGGTAGCGTAATAAATGAGTCACAAACCTCTAACTTAACATGTTATTACATCACACTCACACCTTATTTTACATCTATATAAACGTTGCGTAAGCATAAGTCATAGGTTCGTCCAACAAAATGTAAAATGATTTGCAATGAGAGAATGAGACCTTTGACCTTGAAAATTGTAGTGTTAAATGTCAAAAATTATTAAACTCAACAATTAAAATTAAAACATGGATGATATCTGAAATTTCGCCGCAATTAAACAAAACCAGGGGGTTTTGGGGCATACATAGGAGCAGTAGGATGAATGTCCGGGTACACTGGATATGGAGGAGGACTTCCAGAAGCAGACATCATAGGATATGGAGCCTGACGAAGCTGGTCCGGCATGTTAAAAATAATGTTCGCAGGTGCTGCTGCTGGTTGTGCAGCAACTGTCACGTGCTGATTAACACTCATCACTTCGCGGCGCACGACTTCCTTCTCCTGAACTGCAAAGCATAACAGAAGATATAAATATAACAAGCTTAACATTGAGATTGAAACTACTTCCTTCCATATTTAAAAAAATCAACAATATAGGAAGTCTTTTTTTTAAGGAACTACCACCAACTACCAACCACTGGTGACTGGTCTAGTCACTTGTGTTTAGTTAACCACATTGACTATTGATTCCCAGCCAGTTTTTCACTTACCAACCATGCAAGCATGAATGCAGCCTGGAAACCAGGCACAGCATGTCAAAATTAAGTTGATCAAACAAGACCCTCCCAAGCCTCGTTTGGCCATAACGGCACATGGAGGACAAAGACATGCAAAAATTTCCCAACACATGATGTTGCTTCCAAACCTAGGATGTAGGAACAAAATAACATTTAATTTAGCCGTTTTTAAGTTTCCTCTTAAAGTTAGACAAGTGGAAATGACAATAATTGGCTCAATATGTTACCGTTGAAGTTAACTAAAAGACACTAACTTTCCTTTGCATGTGTCACATATGTCAAAATTACCTATTATTCGCCTCGAATTGCAACTTGTGACTTGCAAGTACTGCTTTACTGGCTACTACAATTTAACGAGTTATTGGTTGTAGTTATCACGTTCACCGTTGTAAGTACAACGTACGACCCTAGATTAATGACGTCAACTGGCAAAACAATTGAAGACTGGTCTGGTAGTTGTGAAGTAAGTTATAGCCACCGGTGAAAGAAAACAAAAGGGATTACATTACTACATATAACATTATTATACAATTCCATAGACAACAGACAGACCAGACTTGTTGCCTCGTTTGAAAATACCTCACTCGCAGCAATATTATTATTAAAATGAAAGTTTTAAGTGACTTTAAAGTTTATACTGATGTTTTAACAACATACCAGACGAAAACTTCACAGCAGCACCGTAATCCTTCGACAATGACAACCAAAAAAAGTCTATGAATATATTTTTAAAAAGGCGTCGAGCACGGGCATCGCCTAAAATTTCTTGTTCTTAGTTCAGCTTCTACTACAACTAAATTTCCGCTCCACTTGACAATCTTTCAGCCCCAAAGTTCAATCACCACTGAAGTAAAATCCTTCCTTGTGCTTAACAAAAATGGCGTTCCTTAATGTGGTGGGGAACGAATGAAGGTGTGCATGTGCAATGTCGGCAATGTGAACTTTCGTGGAGTAGAATATATGGATGCTAAGATAATACTTCTGTTCGTAATATTCGTATGCATAAAGAAAGTGACGTCTAGTCTCTTAAAGTATAGCGGTTTTACTTTTGCTAATATAAGTATAAGAATTAGTCAACGAAGTCTCTCGGGTATGGTTAAAATTGACTTTTCAAACGAGGGAATAAATGCATAGAAGAGACTAGACGCTGAATGAGACGAGAGGGGAGGGAGGAATTTCTACTGGACTCAAATTCGAGCACCCGAAGTAAAAATAATATTTTACGATATTGTGATTGTGCGATAAAGGAACTACCCAACTTTTGACTATGCATAAAGAATATGAGATATGATGATATCTGATATAGTACTGCAAGAGATTTTTTTTAGTCTCAGGATAAAAAGGCAAATATATGTGGCAATTATGTGGAACAATCTTGTAAGAAACGATTGTGTAATGTACATGTACATAAGTACTTCTTCGAAATTGAAGTGTACAGAAAATGCGAGAAACGAAAGAGGGATATAAGAAATACAGAATTAGGTTATAATGGAGGATCTATCGGTGGATGGCATGTAGTGTAACTTCGTTGGAGTGAACTGTGGACATTGGAGTCTTCAATGCAAATTTAAAAATTCGTATTTAAACTTTAATACACTACATGATCTTGCTCTGGATAATACTAAACACGCAAATTATTACCTAGTTTATGGTATGAACTATTTTTACCATGTACTACTACCACACACAAAAATAAACTTTGCTAATATGGTATGGTTGGGCATTTAGTAGGTGAGGTTTTTCAATTTAGAGTTCCACATCCATATTCACAGTCAAAAGTCAAGAAGTAGAAGCTTTTATTGTCATCTTATCCTTGTTAAAATGTCCGTGCTCCAATGTGCCTTCTTTCTTGGGGCTGGTGGTGGTGGTGTGCAAAGGCAAAGGATATGATTGAAATAGGAGATGTGGAGCTTTTTAGGTACTTCATTTGAAAATATACAAATGCACAATTTACATATATATTATGTATAAGATATTTATATATATGCACATCGAGATTTTTTAAGATGGGAAGAAAACAAAATTTTTCTCAATTGGTGTATAATTAAATCTGTTTTTATTTTAAAACTACTGCGAATACGAATCAAGAGTAAACCAGAATCGTTCAAGGGACCAACTATGATTTAATTTTAAAGCGTTTCTGATATGATAAAAAATAATTTTGATGAGCTTAAAAAATAATCTGTGAAGCCTCACACTAAAATCGTCCAGATATATCCATATTTGTTAAATTGTAAATTTCTGTACATTGTAAAGAATTTAATTTTAAATTTGGATTGTTATGTAAGATCTTAAACGAGATAAAAATGAAATACTTTTCTAGTGAAAGTCATGAGAGGTGTTATATATATATACTAAAAATATTTGACAACAATTCAATATTGCGTAATAATACTAATAATATTTTAAGATGTAGTTGATGAGGTACTGTTGCCTCCAACCAATAAATGGACTTACCCATACTAAGTAATACATGCAAAACGAAGCTGCGCG
>JAHZNA010001183.1:0-10832 GCA_027743935.1 Sinodicranocentrus sp. ZH6
CAATAATTTGATAGCCTTACTTCAATGTTA
This sequence comes from Sinodicranocentrus sp. ZH6, assembly GCA_027743935.1. Lineage (NCBI taxonomy): Eukaryota > Metazoa > Arthropoda > Collembola > Entomobryomorpha > Entomobryidae > Sinodicranocentrus > Sinodicranocentrus sp. ZH6. Next base: position 31 of record JAHZNA010001183.1, read on the forward strand.
TAAAATTTGTCACTTTATACCCTGATGAAGAAAAAAGAATTTTTCGAAAGCTTGGTTAATTTTAAATAAAATTGTTTTACCTATTCCACTTCAATACCCGTTATTTCTATTAATGAAATGATAGATCAATGAACTACCCTTTATTAACCAACTTTTGATGGGAGATCAGAAATATCCCTGTAATATAAATTTAAAATTGTTAGTATTATCTTCATTTGTATGTATTTGATTACTTATTTGTGCTGAATTGTAATTTACACCTTCATACCCGAGAATAACTGGGAGTTCTTGTAACTTCATAATTTCTCCCATTTGTCAACGAAAGCTTGGCCAGTCTTCTTCTTCAGAGTCTACAAAACAGATTTTTAGGAATTAACAGATTTTTAGGAATTAACAGATTTATATAAGCTTGGGAAATTAGTACAAAGTTAATTAGTGAGAGTAACCTTCAGAAGAATAATCATCAGAATAATTGTTGCCTGGTTTAACAACAACGAGACTAGTAAAGGGGGTGACGAAATGGTACTGAAAAGTTATAAAAATTTCCAATGCTAATTTGAATTTTAAAATCAAAAAAACATTTAAAATAGAGAGGTTATTGATATGTTTATCTGATAAAATATACCTTTATCGCAATTTTCAAAGCTTCTGTGTTCAGATGAACAGCCCATTGATTATTATCCAGTAATTTTTGAACTGTTAAGTATGCCCAGAGCCTTTCCATGAATTCCACATCTGGAGAAGATTCTTCATGGCAAGTGGCCATCCTGGTGGTAGTGGTAATTATAGAACCACTTTTCCCACAACCTCTCGAATCGATTTTAAAGTCTTGTGGGAGATCGGTCGTGTTACAGTAAAGCTTCTTTGAAAATGGAGACGCCATTGGTGACCCTGGAGTTGGATTGAGTTTTCCCGTGATGGCGAATTCAGACCCGCCAAAAAACGTTTTAAACCTTTTCTGCGTCACGTTACTCACCTTATACCAAGGCGATTTGTATTTGAACCTAACGTCGGTTAAAAGAGGGGCGGAGATTTCTTTGTAAAATCCTTCTAATTGTAAAGGAGCGTCGGAAGCTTGGTAAATTTTTCTAGCGAAGCCGTTATTTTGAAGGGAGAGCTTTTTGAGAAATTCTAAATCCACATCGTTTCCGAACCCCAAAGAATATATTGACAAATCCATGTTATGATTTTGAGATTTAATATTGGTTAGAATTGTTGCAGGCTTATTTCGTGCTTCAGCACCAGCGTCAGGTACACCTTGAGGTACGTAAGGTTGACCGTCTGTTAGAAAAATGATCATGGACTTGCTTTGAGCCGGAAGTTGTTTTGTCCTGTTGACACAGCACCAACGTCAGGTACACCTTGAGGTACGTAAGGTTGACCGTCTGTTAGAAAAATGATCATGGACTTGCTTTGAGCCGGAAGTTGTTTTGTCCTGTTGACTGCGGAAGATAATGATAAACCTTTGACGAGAGCGTCGTGAATGTTTGTATACCCATCGTTATCGATCAAGTCTATAAAAGTCTTTGCCTTATTTATATTTTCTGGAGTTGCCCTAATCGCTCGATTCCCTACACTTCCTGAAGGGATCCATTCNGACGAGAGCGTCGTGAATGTTTGCATACCCATCGTGAACCATCGAGTCTATAAAAGTCTTTGCCTTATTTATATTTTCTGGAGTTGCCCTAATCGCTCGATTACCAACACTTCCTGAAGGGATCCATTCTGTTACGTTGGTATGGAATGTGATAATATTGAAATAATCCTGGGAATTCATATCCCCCAAGATTTTCTTCTGGGCAGCTTTCAATTGTGCTAATTTGGTTCCACGCATACTCCCAGAAATATCAAGGATGAAAATGACATGTTTTGGAATCGCTGGTAAAACAGAAGCTTCCTCTTCGGGGGCGAAGAAATGCACAAAATATCCGTCCATTAAAAGTATATCCCCAATATCCGTGCCACGTTTAACATCATACTGGACCACAAATCTTCCTTGGTTTTCTAACTGCTTCATACCGAGATTTGTCGGTGTCCAGGAAATTTTAGCTTGGCTCTTAGAAATGCTTCGATCAATCGAGAGACCACTAACCAAAAAGTTGTTTGTTAGAAAGGGAACGCGTACATAAGAGAGGTCACGTGACTCAGCGATATTCACGCGAATCTTAAAATCCTTCACTTTTGAAATCTTGAATGTACAAGAAATTATATAAGAATCATTAGATGATAGTTAAGTTTTGTTCAAGAATTTTAAAAAGATTTTGACAATAAATAAATTACCAATGTTTTATCAATTACGAAGGCTTGTTCATACTGTGCTAGTTTTCTTATAAGGAGCTCTTCATAGACAAGACTAAATTTCACTTTAGACTCTGCTCTTACGTTGACACTCACTTGGAACGTGTTTGTCTCCCTTATGCTACAAAACGTTAAATCATGAATTCCTTGAATATCATTGAATCGCGTCTAATAAAAAAACGATTTGTTTCTTTTTCTTCTACGGGCCAGAAATTTTGACGAAATTACTGAACCTTACCTTTTTTCAACAAGGCCTGCAATCTCCTCAAAGTGTTTTGCTATATCATATTCTCGTCTTGCTTGATCTCGCTCTGCCACAAAGGCACTGTAAGGCACTCCGTCAATGTCTCTAAAAGGATTAATTACTTTTTCAACAACTTTAATTGACGTACGTACCTAGAGGTTTGGTAATTAACTCACATAATAAATTTCGAGATAAATGCTGTCTCCGGAAGGACAACGTTAAAAGTAACTTCCTGTGATACGGAGTCATTTGTATTAACAGCTTGAGGCCAACACCATTGTCCGACTATAGCGATATCTGATGTCGGTTTCAACTCGAAAATAAGGGATTTCCAAGGGCTATATATTTAAACATGTTTTAAATATTATGATAATTAACATCATAGATATGTTTATCTTCAAATCTTACCCTGGGAGAAGATAACCCAAATGTTGTTTGTGAATTGCTTGTTCCTGCAGGAGTTGGGACTGGGTTAGATAGCCCCCCTCCCACAAAACATAAGAGGAGGAGATTAAAAACCTCAAATAGGTTGGTTAACTTCATCTCGATAAAAGTATCCCTTTAAGAGTGGTCGGCTGCTATGCTTTAAAAAAATAATGATGAGAAGCTAACCTAAAGTAGTGAGTATTTATACTGGGGTTGAGAACGAGAACAAAGAAATCTTAAGGAGTAGCAGCTTATCGTATTTATTTCCAGCTAGATGCTCCACATGAAAAATATTTACTTGCTAAAAGCCAAGCCTATCATAATCATCTTAAGTGGAAATAGGGTTATGTCTCAGTTTTATTGAATGAATAGATGTGCTATCACTATCACTTAGGTGGAATGAGGCAAGATAACTTGTTTACAAGCTTAAATATATATATGTTTCTTCTTTACTGGTTATTGAGCTTAGAACTTGAATTTGAAGTTTATTGCCGATTAAACAAATGTTTAAATTGCAATGAAGGATTTACAGTCGTTAAAAAGTTGAAAAATTATATGAAAGATTATTTCCAGGAAAAGGGATTATCGTTTTAACTCTCCTTACCGGAAAACGGGATGCTTCTTGTCTGGTTAAATGATTGCCTAAGGAAGTCATGGATAAATTTTTTCGCAAACGATGACCTTAAATCTTGACTAAATGAGCTGAAACCCGTCATGATTTAAACTCCGACTCAAAAGTAAACACGGGCTTCTCACATTTTGGTGGGGATATTAACTTATCCCGTGAATAATCTAGAGTTTTCATTTGAATAATTAAAATTTATCCTCATTAGAATTATTAATGATGACATGACTAAAAACCATACACACTTGAGTAAATGGACCTACCAAAACACTTTCATAAATTTTCCTTTGACTAAAAACCTCTTTTTTCTGGCACCCTCGAATGAAGAGCATTTTTCTCTCGCATTCAACCTTTTGGCACAAAATACATCCCATATATTCCTCTCCGTTGACTTCATCACTTGACGGGTTTTTAATTCAAAGGAGATTCTGGCACCCTCGAGTGAAGAGCATTTTTCTCTCGCATTCAACCTTTTGGCACAAAATACATCCCATATATTCCTCTCCGTTGACTTCATCACTTGACGGGTTTTTAATTCAAAGGAGAATAAAAAAAAACTTTCGTTTTTTCTCCTCTTGAAAAATAAAACAAAACGGAGAGTTGTTTTTTTAATTGAGTCAAACTGCCTTGCACACATTTTTAAAGAGAAATTAAAATATAAATTTGGGAAAGGAAAAAAAAGGATTTTTACCAAGTTCATTAATTCTTGTAAATAGTACACACATAATTATTTTCTGTCTCAACTATTCTATTCTTGGTTAAACCGTATTTTGAGAAGAGGCTCACAGCATGGTTTGGAATGGAATGCGAGAATAGTGACTATGGTTAAACCGTATTTTGAGAAGAGGCTCACAGCATGGTTTGGAATGGAATGCGAGAATACTGACTGTAAAGCAAGATATCGTCAAAAACACGAGCTTTTTTCACGCCATCCGTCTTTCCACATGTCACTTTGGTGGTACTCGAGCTTGACATTTTTTTTCTCAGAAAAATATTTCCTCTCTCACCTCCTCAACATTTTTTCTTCTCGGTAATGAGTGAGCCATGTAAATTATTCGTTTTTTGTGACAAGAGCAGTTTAAAAAATATGCGGGATATTTTTTTTCTTTATAATATATTTTTTGTTCCCGCGTTAATTGTAGCAGCATGGAGGGACGGAGGGAGCATTTCTTTGATGCTAAGAGCAGAGAAAACAAGAAATTAAACGAAAAGAAAATTCTAGCCATGGAGGGAGTAATGGAGGGTTAAATTTCCAGATGAAATCTTGTCCAGGATTGTTTTTTTCCTTTTCGGAGTAAAAATAAGTTAAATAGAGAAGAATTAAATAATCTGGATGTTTTCTCTTGTAATTATTTCTCTTTGAGAAACTTTCCCAGTGCACTTTTCTTTTCTCAAAGGACTCCACTGTGACAATAGGAATGTTCCCTGGAGAAAAGTAAATATTCTGGAGAAAAACTTTAGGGAAAATGATACACTTTTTGAGAACAAGAATATCCTTGTCAGAACTAATCTCATCTTTTGTTTGGAGAAGTCTTGCTGGGAAAATGGAGGATAGCTTTAGGCAAAAAAGGTGGAGAGGATTTTACAAAGTTCTGGAGAAAATATCTGCTTTGCTGCAGTACACATTTATTCCAGTGAAAAAACTTAGTCCAGACTTCCCACCATGCTGGGATTTTTTGTGACGTAGATGATCCGATTTAGTTCAGGAATTTCCCTCAAGAACTAAATTTTATGCAAGGCATTCATGAAAAAAGTTTTTTGCTCCTGGAGAAAAAAATTATAATAATATTACTGGAGAATGTATTTAAGGAGAGGAGGTATAGTGGCTATTTTCTTTGCGAAAAAATCTTTCCTCCAATTTCCTCCAACCCTTATGCATTATGCAGCACGTCTTAAACAACTTTAATGGCTTCATTTTGACAGGGAAAGTAAAACAAGTTCTCCTTTACTCCAGTTCATTTTCTCCAGCTCTGCGTGTGTGTGCACTGTCAACACTGAGGTTTTTATTAGTGGAAAATTCTGGATTTATTTGAGTTTCTAAACATATAGCTGTACCACCTGGAGCGGAATAATCGGTAAAAATGAAAGGTGAAAATTTCCAGCATACAAAGCCATTCCTCTTATGGCATGCTTTTTCCTCTGCTATTGATCCTATCAACAAAACTTAATCCTTTTCACACCCTAAAACTCTTGTCCAGGAGAGAAAATATAAAGGGATTTTCTCTCCAAAGGTATAATCTCTCCAGAACAAGAGAAATCCATTTAACTTATCGCATTCTCTTTTCCAGACTCATTTGCAATTTTACTAATTAGCAAAGCAATCCCGAAAAATACAAGACATTTTACATGAGCGTTACTGGAGAAAATTACTGGAGAAGAGAAGAGGGGAGACAGATATTTTGTGAAAGGGTTTCCTTCCAGAGGGTTTTTCTCCAGTAATAAAAGTAACAGTAATGGTTAGCAATTGTAGGGATGTTTGGAAAGTGGGGACAATTACCAGTTTGAAAAAGTTTACAGTGAAAGTTGAAAGGAGTCATTTTCTCCAGGAAAAGTGTACCCTTTAATAAGATTGGAGGAGAGAGTGGGAATGTGCTGAAAAGTGGAAATCTCTTTTTTAGAGGAAAATACACTAGAAAATTTTGTCCAGTAAAATGAAAAGCTTTTTGCTGGAGTGAGAAAATCCCAGTTTCAGCACGATCTCACGCAGTGGACAAATATCTGCAGAGACAGAGGGACTTTTGATGTTTCCTCATTTTAATTTTAGAGTAGATACATTTCTCCAGGAAAAAATCTCTAGGATTTTCTCCGGCACTTTTAACTGGAGATGCATATTCAGTTTTTCATAAAGGAACCAATTCCCATGCAAAATTATTTTCATCCTTTTGCACATTTCATAAAGTTGTCCAGCTCCAGGAAAACCATATGGAAAAGCTTGGTTTAATTTTCCTGAAGGCAAAAATTCTTGGCAAAAGTTTCCTCTCCTCTTCTGCATAATATCTTTGACAAGATGACAATTTTCTTTGAAACTTCTGGATATCCGCTTTCATTGTTTTGGAAAAAGTTCCAATGGAGAAAAAATATCCAGGGTTGAGAGTTTCATTCCAGGAGATTTTATTTTCCTTATGGTGCAATCCAACCCTTCATTGCTTTTCACGAAGCTGTCACTTTTATTCAAACTTTCTGTCAAAAACTATTTTCAAAGATGGGGCTCATCCAGTGGAAAAAATGAAACAATGTCGTCCTTCCAGAAAGACCTTTTGTCTGGAAAATCATTTCTCTTTTGGATGCACAAGAGAGAAAAAATGTTGTCGAGAAGAAAATAAATAAAAAATTCCTGGATTCAGTCCCATTCACAATTTTTGCTATTGAATCCGTCTCAAAAGCTAATGGAAATTGGATGGATAGCTACTGGAGAAAAAAACTTTCTCCAGAAGAAAAACTCCTTCGATTGGAATAAACACATAAAAATATAAACACAAGTGGAAATACAATCCTAAAGAAAAAATAGGATATAACTCTTTTTCCTTTCATGGAGAAATTCTTCTACTCCAGAAGAAAGACTCCTTCGATTGGAATAAACACATAAAAATATAAACACAAGTGGAAATACAATCCTAAAGAAAAAATAGGATATAACTCTTTTTCCTTTCATGGAGAAATTCTTCTCTAGCAAAAGTGCATCTGAAAGAGTAAAAGTCATTCTGGAACAGGCTCCAGCTAAAGCTCACTCGGGTAATCTTACTCTGCCAAGTTTTCCTCTTTTAACGTCTTTATTTCAAGGAGGATTTTTTTTATCCAGGATTGCCGCTAGCTTTCACTTTTCCTGGAAAAAAGTTCTTTTTTGTCTTAAAAAACTTTTCAGTTCATTGCTCCTCTTTCTCTCCTCACAACAGAAGACATAAACATTACTGAATAAAGTGTATATGCGTGATACAGAGGCAATATGGCACACGCACTTTCTCCAGAAAATTATTGTTACTGGAGAAAAAAGAAAAGAAATATATTTTTTATTTGCACCCCCATTTTACAATAGAAGGGAAATAAAGAGCAATTCAATTTTCACAAATTTTCCTCTCCACCAGAAAAAGCTCAACGAATCAAAGATCCCTCGAGAAGAAAACTTTTTTCTCCAGGATTTCTCCAGCTTGCCAAGATCAGCTCTGGAGAAAGAAAAAATGGATAAACTGCTCAACTGAAATATTTTCTAGATTCCTAATCGACAAAAAAGAGCTGGACCAATTACCATTATCGCTTTTCTCCAGGAAAATAAAATATCCTGGAAAAAAATAATTCTCATCTTGAAAATGTTGCAGAGACACGCATATTTATATTTTTAGAAAAGTTATTTTCGTTCTGTGATGGAGTATTTGGCTCTCGAACTTGAAACTCGAGAGCGTGCCTCGAGCACTTTTTTTATTTTTAGCATCATTCCCCTCTGCATTTTCATCCGGAAATGCATGACTGCATTTGAAGCTGCATGCTTGCATGCAAACTTTTCCACATCAAAGAATGGTATTGTATTACAGAATATTTCTTTTTCTCTCCATTCCAGGATTAGTGGAGTTTGCTGGAAGCGGATTTTTTACAGGGTAATAATACGAATATCAAATTTTCTCTTGAAATCCAGAGATGGGAGATGATATGCACGCATTTTTGTTTCAATTTGGACCCTTCATGGATGACAGCCACGCCCGCATTTTGGAATGGGATTGGAATTTTTGGTGAAAAATAAAATAAAAGCGGAAATGTGAAACGAGAATGGGAGCTTGTTACGCTGAATGGAAAACGGATATAGAAAGCATGATAGGGGTGTTCATTTGGCTGAAATGGGATTGATTTTTATCACTGGAGAGAAAAATGTGAGAATTTTAGCTTCGTGTGGAGCAATGTTACGGAGGGTGGAAAACTGGAAAGTTATTTAAAATGAAGGGAAGCTTTGCAGGTTTTGTTTCTTAAGGAGTTTTAGATCTGAAGGAATGGAGAGGGAAAAATCCCCTGGAGAAGTGGAATTCCAGGTAGTTTTCATTTTCATCCTGGATAATGATATGAGCTAGAAGCTTAGAGAACGTTTTTTGTTTCTGGAGAAAAAAAGAGGATTTTACCAGAAATAAGCTGATTTTCGGTTTACCTCAAATGTAAAAATTTTTGCTCTCCAGCTGATTATTAAGTTGGCTGGAATATCCAGAGAAGCTTTTAAAAATTATTTCTCCAGCTTTCCATCGTTTTTTCTCCAGATGGGAAAACATATTTTACAAAAGGAACCACAGACGGCTTTGAATTTATTCTGGTGGCCGGAAAGTCTGTGAATTTCTCCAGCAAGATTGCATGCATTTAATGGGCGGTCTTTGGCGACATGTGTGCTACTTTAGGGGATATGGTTAAGGTTTTTTTTTGTGTATTGCAAACTAATGATAATTTAGTGGTGGGCGAGGGACAACAACTGCGTATAAGATGTTAACAGCCTCCAGTGTTTTTATGGGAGGGTCTGGACAAGAAAATAATAATTTTAGTAATTTCCTCCTCCACCCTAATAAATAAACATATGACTGGAGAAAAGAAAAGCTACGAGACAAGCTAAATAACGTCATTTCTTTTATGAAAATAGGCTTCTCTACATGAGCCCAATTTTCTTCGAGAAACTCTTGAAAATAATGGGATTGACGGGATTGAAGAAATAAAAAGCTGGAGAGGAAAGTTCAATGTGGGAAATTAAAAGATTCTGTGTTTTTGCTAACCCTGGAATTTCTCCAGGAATGAAAGCAAAATGTTGTAAGGATAAAATTAAAGAATTTCTGGAAAAAAGTTTTAATTTTTACAAAAAGCTTCTCAAAATACGGATTAACAAAATACCACTTTGGTTTTTGTATTTTCTCCAGGAATTTCTCCAGAAAACTTGCTTTTTTGTAGAAATCAAAGAAAAAAAGATTGAAAAGTAGCCAAAGCTTACACAACCATAAAGACTCTTTTCTCCAGTGACTTTTCCTTCCTTAAATCTTAATTCTTCCATGAAAATCAAAGAAAAAAAGATTGAAAAGTAGCCAAAGCTTACACAACCATAAAGACTCTTTTCTCCAGTGACTTTTCCTTCCTTTAATCTTAATTCTTCCATGAAATAAGCAGCACTGAGCTGGACGCGTGTCTCCAGGAAAAAGAATTGTCCCTTTAATCCTCACAATGGTACAATCTAATAATCCAAATGCACGCCGAGTGTCACACTCGAGAAAAAAGCGGAGACTTGGGAAGCTAATGCAATATAAAAAATAACTTCCTCCAGAAAAACCTCTCTAGCGAGCTTTCTCTGCGAGAAAAGCAAACAAAGACATAAGAATAACAGTTTCCATTCTGGAAAGCAAAAATATATATTTCCCGACTGGAGAAAGTGCATCTTTCTGGAGAAAATTATTATTGCATGTTCTCTAAAGAAGAAGGGTGCATCCTCTTGTTTTTAATTCTCCAGACCTAGACCTTCACTTGGAAAAGTTCTCCAGGAAAACAACCATCTTCCCTGCTGCGAGAAAATAACTTTTCCCTTTTAACTTTTCCCGCTGGAGAAAATCTAGAAGTATTCTTTAGACTTGCACAACATCAGAGAGTGTTTTTCTAGACAAGTTTTCTCCGGGAATATTTTCTCTATTGATTTCACCACCATATTTCCAGCAAGATTTAGTCGAATATGGTTTATTGAATGCTATCGATGTAAACTGTCGGTGCTGTGGGGTGGGAGAATGCTGGGGTGGTAGTTTATTACAAAAAAGAATGTGTTTTTTGCTCTTTTATGGAGTCCATACAAGTGCCTTCAGAAAAAAAGTTATACCACCATCACAGGAAATAGATGGGATCAGGGTGGTCCTCAAATAAATGTCGGAGTTTTCGTCCAGCATTTTCTTATTCGAGAGGAGAATGTGCACCAGGGAAGAAAATCGGGTATATATTTTTGTCTCACAATCTCCATGATTTATCCAGAGGAGGAAATGAAGTCTCGAGAAGAATTCAGAGTAGTAGTATGGTGAACAGAATTGTGGTTGTTTTTCTCTAGAATAAAATGTACAACTGGAAGAGATATTTTACTCAAGTTCATTTCAGCCCGATTTACAATTTCCGGAGTGATTTTATCTCCAGTTTTTTTCTTTGGAAAGGGGTACAATATTTCTGCTGGAGGTTTTCGTGACAATTTTTTTCTTCGCTGAATCCTGGTTTAAATTCGAATAC
>JAHZNA010001184.1:0-30673 GCA_027743935.1 Sinodicranocentrus sp. ZH6
ATTTTATTTCTACTGCAGCAGAAAAATGCTTTCTTGGACAAAGGGCATCGAGTCTCTTTTTTCCTCTTCTTAAATCTTTCAATGGTGACTTTTAAGGCAATAAACTTGGGAAAGTTCTTGTAAGATTTCAACTCATATCTTGCAATTTTCTCAAAAACGCTTCATACATACACATAGATGTGAGGATTTATACAGTTGAATAGTGTGGTGGATGTTGTGATAAAGGGAACATTTTGCAAGGTAGGAGAACAATATTTTTTGTAAATAGCAGTACTCCACTGTTCTGTGTAAATGCATGGGTTGCATACAGGATGTTAAAAATAAACTTTTGCCAACTTTTGCCACCCAATTCTCAAAAGTCTTTTTTCGGGCTTCCTTCACAATAGTGCTCTATTTAACGTGACAATAGACTTTTACTTGGAAAGGGTCTAGAGTGACTGGAAGCTTTAAACTACCGCGAAATTTCCTCCCTTTCCAGTTTTATTTTATCTTCCTCTCCCGACAATATCACAATTCCCACAAGTTTAAAGACGTTTTCCCTAGAAATAAAAAATCTAATGTCTATAACCACCCAGTGAATGTGGGGATGTGGAATATAAGACGGAAAACGGGTTTTTTAAGGTCTTCCATAAGCAGCGTAAATCGACAAAAACTTTACATGACCTCAGCGCTTTTTAATGGGCACTTGACGTTGTTGACAGGCTTACAGTGTTGAAGATATATGGTGGTGGAAGCGTAGCTCCGAAGCAGTGAAAATAGCTTATGACCGTATTTATTAATGGCAGAACGGTACCCTGTGTGAGGGATTCACAAAGCTTTCAAGTCAATTTTGTGGGCTTCTCAAGAATTAATTTAGCTGATATTTTCATACAGTGAGGGTGACATAGCGTGGTATTTTGGGCTATCAAAGAAAAGTAGTGATTTTTTCGATCCTTTCTGGAAAAAGACGAATCCTACGAAATATTACGGCTGAATATGCATGAAACCGTAATATTCATATTAAAGCACATTACTACAGCTCCTTTTAGAAAAGGCAGAGTTTTTTGTTCAACTTGCATATTCCCAAAGCATTCCCTTTATCATATAATAAACATGGATGTACACTTTTGAAGAAAAAAATTTCAGCGCATACAACCCACTTTAAAGAGTAAAAAGAGCTTTCTAGTAATAGCGATCGAGTTGTCACTAAAATAGCAGAGAACATATACTCGACACGTCCAGGCAGAAAGAGTTTAGTTTTTAGGGAACATTTTTTTGGCTGACGTGCTTCCAACTTGGGTTTTCGAGAGGAGGCGATGAAAACTGCAAAAATACGAGGAAAGCGAGAGAAAAGGAGGGAAAGCAGTAGTTGTAAATGGAATTGAAGTACTTAACGATATTCATATTTGGAGAAGGAAGCCCAGTTAAAGCTTTCCCATATAACGTTGATACTACATGTGTATAATATGTGTAATCGTCATAATATTATTTAACTTTACTTCCGCCGCATGCATGAAGGGAAATGCAAGTGGCCAGATATTTGTGGAACTATGCTGCTCCAGTCATTTGCTCCTCACATCTCGCACTCCTGACCTTTTATGAGCCCATTACATTTTACAACATGAGGAATGTCAACTTAACCCTGTCGACATTTTCTGTGAATTAATATTCCCTTTCTCTTTATCCATATTTCCAGTTGAGGGAAAAGTTGTCGCTTGTCTTTCAAATGAGAAGCCGCATGATTCCTTCTCAAATATCATAAAGAGCTATTGCTTGCTCGTCTTCGACGAGTGTTTTACTACTCGTACAGTTGTTCTCCATTTAACGTTCTCGCTTTCAACAACGACATTGCTTCCTTCCCATCATCTCACAGTCGGATTTTATTTTAGGAGATGGCTCCTTTGAAGGTCTATATACCACTTAAACATTACACGTGCTGGTTTCATATCATTTTTGGGAGAAATATCAAAAGATTTTTTTCCGCCTACTCGTCAAACTCGAGAAAAGCTTTGAGTAGGTGTTTCGCTTAGCATGACCTTTTTTTCTCGGCGTTTGGGAAAATTTCGGTTGAATAATAATTACTTGACCAAAATTAAATTCAAATTGTTTTTAATAAACCGCACAAGTTCGTCTCATCTTTTTGGTAGATTGTTTTCATAATTTCATTTCAATTTTGGTTTGTAGCTTGGTTGTAGTAAATCAACTAAACAGTCTTACCAATGCTTAGTTTGCTTTTGCAGCTTAAATATTACACAGTAAACATACTTCCTACAACGAAATCCTTTATAAATAAAAATAATACTGTAAACATTTCCATAATCAAGATTAGTACGTTAGTACACGCATAGCTGCATGATTTTGACTACAAATAGATTACCCAGCATTACGCAGTGTTCACTCCAAAAACTAACGTTTTTACTAATGATATCTATAAAGCCTCCTAGCGTAATCTTTTGATGTTCCAAGCGGATTTAAATTAATTCCGGTCTGTAAAACTAGTGCTAAAACCAAGGGTCATTTCCGCAATTCGTTTAACCTGCCCTCTCTAATACTATAGGGTTCTCTCGTATACATGGCTTTACTAATGTTTCTACCATGAGTAAGTTTTGTAATCTAAAACAACGCACAATGAGCCCCTGTAGCAAGCCCAACATTAACAGGAGTAAAAGCTGACATCTTTCTCGCAAACCTAATTCAATAATATTTTCCTCCCGCTGAAAGGAAAGCTGATGATACTCTCTCAAAAATTATAATAAAAAGGAACAAAGAGAATTTTCGTAAATGGAGAGAAAAGCCTGAAGGGATATTTTGAAACCGATACGAAACACATAGTATTGTACATAATACACAGATTATGTAGCAAAGTATCGTATCATCATTTATTTGTTAGAAGAGTCCTTTTGAAAATTACCAAGTTCACTCATACAGCACAAACACAGCTCTTGATGACTAGCGATAAGTCTAGGAAACGCATTCAATCCTTGTTTTTGTAACAACTTGGATCTTCTCTCATTCTCTCCCTTCATCTCTGATGATGAAATGCGATAGCCCTAGTTTTTAACCAAGTTAGTCGAGTGAAGTTTAACAAAACTTTGAATTCCCTTTTAGATGAGAAGAGGAAGCAGGGCTGTGAGAAGGGAAAAGATGAAAACAAAGATGAAGTAAAAAGCCTGGGCTATGCTGTAAGCGCTATCAGTTGTGGAGTACTTATAATCTATTAGGAAAAAGGAAATTACACAAATTCAGTGTTATTATTACTTTATTTTCATTTCCCGCATAGAACCTTTCTCTTTTCTTTCTTTCTCTCTCTCTCACACACACATGTGAACTAGAAAGCTCTGCAAAGGACGGAACAAATCCATTACAATTACACAAGTTTTTGTCTTTGTTTTCACCCTTCCTCGAGCCAACAGGACTACTGTATACGAAAAGGATATAAGGATGAAAAAGAGGAACAGAGTGACGAGGTTCTTGATGATGATGTGGACTAAACAAACAAAAACTTCTCTTTATTTACAAAGCAGAGAACTTTTTGCAAAGTAAAAGTGTAACTTGGGAAAACATCTAGTGTGTGTATTTATTTCTCTGAGGTCTATCACTTTATCTCTTGAGTGTGGTAGCTCAATATTGGTTACATGTTTCGAAGAAAAATTATCCGCAGGCGAGGTATACATAATCCTTGAAATGCTTACATTTTCTGTTACATATGAATGAAAAGATGAAAACATGAACCAAAGGTATAAAAGGGAATTATACTGGAAAATATGTGATTCTCGGAATTAGGTTATAACCTGCTGAAACCGCAACTTTCAGCTTATTTACAAGCTCTCTTTCCCTAGCCCAATTTGCATTTCACGTTATTAAGAGTAAACATTGAGTGCTTCGGGGTATTCGAATTTCCACAATAATTTAAATTTGTATGTTTTTCGATATCTATTAGGTTTAACATAAAAGTTGCTTTATATTTCTGATAATACCATTGGTTGAGATGCTTTAAGGAGAAAACTGTGCCAGGATCGAATTTTCCTGGAATCCATGTGGTAATTTTTCTGTTTGCCGTATAATAATAAGGAATACAAGAGCAATAGAAAGAATTTAATGAATAGAATTCTTGGAATAAGATATTAGTTTACCTATGTGTATTTATTACGCGATTTTGTTATTAATTACGGCTTTGTCATAGCCTCTCCTCTCCATCCCCATTCACTCAAGAGAACCTATTTTTCTCCATAAACAGTTACATAAATCTACCCAATATATCTTGCTGTTCGCAAGCCTATTCATCACCTCAAAGTAATAAGTAGCCTTATAGTCTACCACCCAAAGTGTATCACACGGACCGAAAAATCCAAGCGAAGGCAATGATCCAAGTAATGATGTTGATGAAGACGATAATCCTGCCAACTCTGGTTTTCCACTAAAAGAAAAAAAGTCCAGTCGATTTTATTTAGATGGTGTGTAGCAATCCTAATCCTGAATCCCACCGCTCCTCTTTCCACTATTATATTAAATGGGGTATATTCGATTTCCCAAGTTGAAGTCATTCACTAAAAAAGTAGAACGAGGGAATCAGAGTGGTGGTGAAAGGGTTGACTGTATAAGGAACAACAAATTTTCCTCAATTCTCTCCTCTCTCCTTCCTGAGCACAGATTTTGGCTGGGGTTTTCACCACGAGAAAATATACATGACAAAGAGCCACTATATAAACTACCTTGTTTACAACTACACACAATTTGAGGATTTGGCAAGATTCTTGAAGACATAGAAATTCGTCTTTCCCGTGAAAAAAAAAGAGTTTGAGGAGAGGAGAAGAGAGAGAGCGGAACAGAATGGAGAATATGTGGGGTCATTTGGTCGCGACATAACAGGGCTTTTCCCTGTTGTAATGACTGAATTTCGCGAATCTCATCTAAAACATTCACATCAACCCTACTGGCAACTGCTTCCCTACTTTTCCTTGTTTGTCGGCAATAAACACGAAACAGTACAAGGAAAGTGGGAACATAATATATGTCTATATTTGTTTTACATTATAACGTTTCCCTCTCCCTCATCATCTTTATATTCTCATGTATAGAGAGAAATGTGCTTTCTACCTTCAATGAAGATGGAGATATATTTCTAGTGTAAGTTGATGATGATGATATTATACAATATTATAGGTCTATAAAAGTATATGATTGCAATGTAATATGTAATGCAATGCAATAAGATGTGACATGAGGTTGATAGGACTCTAGTGCTACAGCTACTGACAACTTTCTCTGCTTTTCCCATGCCATGGCATGCTCCTCAGAAAATTCATATATAGTCACTCACACGATATGTAATACAGAAAGCGTAACATTTTCCTCGTTTTTGACTCCCTCCTTTACCCTCTTTGGGTTTTTTTCTGGCACAATTTTCCTATTTCAACTCGCCGTGTTCAGCTCCATTGAGAGAAGGAAAAAACGGAAGGAAGGATGGATAGTCGAAAATGCATGGCTACTAGCCAAATGGGTCCATAGGTGTCGAGAAAAAGTGGAGAGCAAAACCAAGTTAGATCGTGACACACAATCCATCAAATGCTCCTTTTCTAACGTACTCCCATATCAACATACCAACTCTCTCCTTCAGTTATACACAGCTACTGTTGCTGATGTAAGCTACGATCGCATTGATGGTGCTGATGATGATGCCGTAACTGCTCTTGTGGCAATAGCATTATTACTCTCACTCACACATCTAGCATTACCTACTTGTACCTCTTTCAAGAAAAACGTGTGTAGGAAAACAAAGAAGAGAGAAAGAGAGAAAATATCGTCGGACAGCAGGATCGCCTTGTAGCCCATTGGCAGGGAGAAAGGGACACAGCCAAGGTTCATTTCCCAGCTTGCCCGTCACATGTACACACGGATGGATGGATTCTTGTTGGAGAAAGCTGTTAGTGGTAAAGTATGGCAGTAGTGGCAGGATTGGAGAATAATGTGACTGGGAACATAACACCATGGTGGAGAGAATAGAGCACCATCAAATCTATGTGCTTCCTTGGTCTTTCAACTTGACTTAATCAGTCTGCTTTTCTCTACTTTGCACTTTACACCCACCAGCCTTTTCCCCTTTTACTTTCTATTTAACCCGTTGATTCTATACATAAATCGGTCATCCATTATATTGGCATGGGGTACATTTTGGCACCGGGATTTTAATAATGTATGCGTATCAACGCTTGTGAATAAGCTCATCGAGACAGGTTAAATAGCGGCCAAAGCGTGTAATAATTGTGTGTTCCTTGCCCAGCCTATTTTCCCTCTCGTGTGGAGGAGCATATATGTGTATATATTTTATTCTGAATTTTCCTAGAGAAAGTGTGACGTGTGTGTATTTCTCAGTCACCTCACGGCCCTCTCTTCTATTACCCTGCATATTTACAAGCTTTTAAATGAATCTCATAATGTCCAGTGGAAAGGATTTATTGCTGTAATAGCAGGTTGTGAAAATTCTCAACGATGATGAATGAGCCGAGTTGTGCGTGCCAGTTATGTTTGCTTAATTAATACCCTTAGCACGCGACCTTCATTCACGTCTGTGAAAGGCAGCACTTGACGGAATTTTTCCCGATGGTGGTACAAAGATGCAAGTGATGGAGTACAATGATTTCTCGTATCCTGCTTGCATATCCGTTTTGCCTTTTTCCTTCACTGTTTTGGTGGTTTCTCCGGAGTCTCACCTGCGACTTAATATAAACTTAGGAGACACGACCAGGAGGGCAATTTTAATGGGTTTTTTTCTTAAGCTCATAGAGCTGACCATGGATCATAGTATTTGTACCTATGGAAAATTGGAGGGTGGTACAATAATGTGATGTTGGTCAGGAACTCTACATTTCAGCAAGTTGTAGCCTGGTAGGTAAGCTAGGTAAAAAAATATTTTTTGCACACTTCATATTTCATTCCTGTATTCAAAGAAATTTTTCGCAACACCGGAAATGAGAAAAAATCCAAAGAGATTATTATAAGCTATTACAAGTCACTTGGGAGATGTACGAACCTGAATCCGGCAATTATAAATAATAAATGTGTAAAGAGAGCGAGAGAAAGTCTGGTTTTTCATCACTGGGATATTTTCCCTTTTCCCTAATACCTCCAGACTTACAAGAGACTTGAGAGTAATTCCCAACCTGAATAAGCTTTTTACCCACTAAACAAGGTAAATAGTTCATTGCACTCTGAAGTAGGCTGTTAAATGGTATCAAGGGGAATACAGATTTTTAGCAAAATTTAGCACTCTAAACTATAACCTGTTCAAACGTCTACAACTGATAAAGAAACAAAACTAAGCTATATTCACAACTTGGGTTAATTGACTGTGTGTTTTAATGGAGGAGTTTGTCCAGATTTTTTTTATATATCAAATTGCTCATGTATGTAATCATCTGAAACAATAATGATGTGAAAGTACTCCCTAACCCGTAGCAATTTAATGTTGTACAAAGTTATAAAACTCACTCAGGCCCAAGGGATGAATCTTTATACACAACATACACAACTATTTAACCCAATCTGTGGCGAAACTTTCGTGAATCGCGTGCAAGCCATATCTCGACAATATTCTTGAAAAAAGGAGTGCAGAGTGAAGAAAGTTTTTTTTACGTTACTACCGTCGTATCACTCACGGTGGATTACTCCATTACTAGAGAATTTTATTACTGTAGTGTCGCTCCCGCTGAATGCTCTGTCTTGATCCTATTTTCCTTGCCACACCAAGCCATCAATCCATCCACCAAGTGAAAATGTAGGTAACACGTTCTCAGCTCGTTGTTTATATGGTTTTTGTGGCATTATACAGAGTATATGCGTAAAATAAATATTATATTTTGATGAAGGAAATGTGGCAGTTTGATTTCACCCCATCGTCCGTCCCTCCCTCCAATTTTCTTGTGACATGCATGAGACTTGTTGTGTGATGTGTTTTTTTCATGAATTTATTCCATCCCAAATTAGAAAGGACGTTGAGTTCTCAGCGACAAAAAATATGTAAAGGAAATAGTCCTGTAGAGAAGACATCCAAGTTATTGCGGACAAGGGTTTATAGTCAAAGTATCTAATTTACTTTTTTCCTTTCGGATTTTTTTTCATTTCCAAGAAAAAACTGACTGACTGGCCGTATAAAACTATGAGAGGAATATGATACGGTGATAAATCAACAAAAAATAATTTATGCATACCAACTTTATTTTATCATTCTTTCTTGTCTGTATTACATTCAGACTATGTTTGTTATCCGATTTCATCTCGTCAAAAAAATCCCTTTATTTTTTCTCCTTTATAAACTGCACTCATACATCAGGGTTGGCTTTCTCAGAGAAAAATGAAAATTACTCCAGCATATCTAATTTCAACTTGTCAAGAGGAAAGGAAGAAAGCAAATCAAGAAGAAAGGGGGAAAATACAGGGAGGAAAGAGAAATCCGCTCTTTTTATTTAAAACTTGGCTTCAATGTGCGTGGTAACTTCCTCCAACTGCGTACCACCCGTTTTTTCTATACTTTTGTGTGTAAGGATAGAATAGGCATTTAACAATTGCTATTTTAGCAACTCACTCAGTCACATGAGACCATTGACAGTACACCACAATACATTACACAATGGAGCCAAAACATTTTTTTGAAGTAGCGTAGACAGGTCTGATGAACAAAGGTTTTTTTCTTTCTATCTTGGATATAATTGTGCTCCACGCTATTACAAAGTATGAGTGTTTCAGTTGTGTATAAGATAATAAAAACATATATGGTAATATGATGATACGACTTATATTTCCTATGTTAAATATATATATGCCACAGGCTGTTTGCAATGGTTTTGTTCTGGATGAGTGACACGAGATGAAATAACTAGGCGATCTGGTAGCATTCACGGCTCACTCTGTGAAACTCTTTTTTCTCCATTATTTTTTTTCTCCTGTAGACGTTGTGGTGAAAGCTTGGAAAGATGGATGAAAGCAGACATGCAAGCAAGCCAGAGAAAAAAAGAGAATGAACAAAGAAATTGCTGAGCTGTTGAAAATATTTTTGAGACTACGATGAAGCTTCTTCTGACGTACACGTCTTTTTCTCTGTACACAAAGTTATGCATATCCCCACATATGTAGTTATCCCAATAGGTAATGGATGTAGACATTACATAATGATATGAGTCAAAGTACATGTCTATATGGATGTGGTGAGAACGCATCGTCAATTTCTATGAAGAACCGCTACACTCTGGTTTTAGTTATGGATTATACTCCTTCCTTTGTGAAAAGCATTCGACCTTATTTTCATTCTTTCAAGCATATTATTTTCATGGTACTGAGTTTTCTCTGGTGTTGATGAAAAGCTATAGGCTGTATGAACATAACACTTGTGGAGATACATAGTCACCACTCACCACCAGCGCAAGCATACTTTTTTCTTCTTTGAACAAATATCCTCCGAGAATTTTTGTGTTTTTCAACACACATCACAACTATTTATAGTGTTGCCTTTGGTATACTAGCAAAGTCAGCGCTTTAATACACGCATCATTCATACCCGTCGCCGTCCAACTTTTTTTCCCTCGAACCTTTTCCATATGAAAATATGCATATATTAGCAACATCAAACAAGGAACGGAAAAATGTACATGTTGTGGTTTGTTCTTGTTGCTTTTAAACTTTCCCCCTATTCCAATCATCTAAGCTAAAGTTAACTTTCCTGGTTAATGTAATGGACAGAATTGGAAGCTACAATGGAAATTAGTTTCTCCAGAATTTGTGCATTCCTTTCGAAACGCATGTGTCTAATAGGAAAAAAGTAATATTCTTGTAGAAGTATGCAAAGCTTTGGATAGTCAAGTTACAAAAAAGTAACAATCATGCATAAAGATGATTGAATACCGTGTCCAAACATGTGTTCACATTTTCAACGTTCCCTATAATATACGCATCATCGTCACTACATGCACGCTTGTTAATGTAGTCTAGACGTGAGGTGTTTTTTCAGGAAGGGGTTTTAAGGGAGAAAAGTTTACTATATGTTATTATCGTTATGACAAGAAGGAATTGCCTCGGCTGTTGCTCCACCGATGGTGGTGGAGTTGATAGTGTGACATTGCTTGACTCAGGTTGATGTTCCTTGACTCAAAGTTTGATGATGGTGATGACGATAGTTTTGGACGCCAACAGAGTATTGACTGAGTGACGGTGACGTGTGACTTGTTTTGAGCATCAGAGCTTTCACGGTTACAAACTGGATTTTGAATTTCCATTCTTGCTACCTCAGCTTGCTTGCTTCCCTTCAAGTGTAAAGTGAAACTGTCAGAGAAGGAAGATTAAGGGTGGGTGGGAGAGAAAGTATAATAGAGAAAATGTGATGACGCTTTTTTCTGTTGCACAGGCATGATAACGAGCAACTCATTATGGGTATCTATCAAGCAGGGAAATGCACACGTGTTTGAAGTCATTGTACTATCACAATCTCTGGTTGGAAAAAAATGCTTACGCGCAGCAACTGGAACATATGGGGTGGTAACTGAAATAGCTTTGTTGTCCGTATTGACGCTCCATATGTGGCTTATTTGTCCATATTGAACAAGTTTTCTTAGGGATAGCTATAGCGTATCTTACATTTTGTCGACGAAAGCAAAGAAAAAAGTAAGAGGAGACTCATTGGATGATTTTGTTAGGGAATCCATACGTCTTCAAATTACCTATGAGCATTACAAGCAAACTAAGGCTTTTGTTGTTGTAGGTGGCTCACTCGTCAGTGAATAAAGGGAGCGCTTTACAGACATAAATGGCTAGAGTTGAGCTTGTTAGGAGATCCTTTGTGAATTAAAAATTCATCGCATCAACGTCATTTCATGGTGGAACTTACTCGAAAACGGAAGAAAAGGAAAAAGCGTTCATAAACAGGCGAGTTAAGTAAACCTTATTCTTGAAACGAAATAAAGTACTCTCACAGTAGTCCCAGTCGACTCATTGTTTTACATTTTTGTAAGGAAATTCAAGGGAAACATCCTATTTAGCGAGTGTTCGCTCCATCTTCTTATGCAAGTTTTTTTTCTTCAGAGGATTGGACTTGAGTCTGACTTTCATTACTTGTTGAGAGAGAAAGGGATACGCATGGCATAAAATATGCGTGGCTTGCATGACTGTTGAGATTAGCTAGAAAAGTTTGTGAAATGAAATGGCTTGGAATATTTTAACTACTTCGTCTACATAAAAAATTACTTTCTCCCTGATGAGTTTTAACTTTTAAACTGTGGTAGGTCTTTTCTGTCACCATATTGTTGGTATTTATATAACGTTTTAGCTATATCGCATTACTGCCTGGAAATAAATGTTTGCTTGTCAATTTTTTTTACAAATATTCTACAATATTCGCACACTATATTTGTTGAAATTCTGCATCCAACCAAAATTAACTAACTAACCATAAGTAATAAATTATATCATTAAATTACACATGCAATGATAGTCAACCATCATACAAAACATATCTCCTTGTCTCAGCTTCCATTAGTGAGGCTTTATATTTTCCATCCAGATATTTCCAGCGTTTGCTAGACTTCTTTTTGTAATCGTTGAAACATAAGCTGATCCATGAACGTAAATAAAACAAGTATAAGTATAAGACAAGTGATAGTTCAAATTTCACCCTTCGTTGCAAAAATCACAATATTTGTCTATACATTTCATAACTGAACATAACGTTGTCATTATCATATTTGTCAATACTCCGGAGGGGACAAGACAAGGGCATTCACGGATCATCGCTCATTTTTAAGAAGGTCTAAGTAGTTCAAACAGTACAAGGAATTTTAGATGTTCTATTTTGGTTCTTTAAGCTTATATAATGATGGCATTACTTTGTCTAATATCTTTATAAAATTTTGCTACAGTGAAGAGAACCATCTAATCGTTGAACTTATTCCCAATCATTTTTTGTGTAAGCTTCTCAAATAGAAAAGCTTCTTTCCTTTTTCAGCTAGAAATTCTAATACACTAACAATGAGTATGACTAGAATGAAGAAAAAACAAGTGAATATGAACTTAAGTATTTCTCTTGTTCTATCATCCATAGTTAATACCCCTTTTTCGACTGTGTATCATTCATTGTGTTGAAAAAACCTCGTTAAAATTGCTGGAACGAAATATCGCATGAACTTCCGTTTTACATTGTCTTAAGTTTAAAATAAATATCAGCTTTCTTTAAACGTGCTGGGATTTAAGACTCTATCTGATTCTCTTAATTCCTCAGAAACTCACGATCTATATTTTGCTGAACTTTGACTGATTCTCAGCGACTAATGTATTCCTCTGGAGTTTAACGCCCTCGCACAATGACACACTAAACTTAAATTTAAAATACACAAGTCACGACTCAAACACGGCTCACTTATCAATCAAGACTTTCAGGCTAAAGCTTGCAGCTCTGTAGAGGAGCTCTAAAAAGGAAAGAAATAATCACAAGGGAAAATATAGCTGTAGGCAAATACACTCATTTTCCTTTCGGAAGCAAGAAGTAATTTCTTTCTTCACAGGATTCAGTTTTCCTCTCTAAAATTCTGCCATTTTCAGCGGAGGCTTTACATTTTTTCAAAAGAATATAGGTATATATATTGAATAGTTGGAAAGGAGCGAGTCATCATTCGACCGCTCATTCATTCGTTCATCGAACTTCAAATCCTTTTCTTGTTCCCTCGGCGTTAGTTGAAGTTAACGATGCGAAGAAAGTAAAAGAAAGGGTTTCAAGGTTCACCTCCTCCTTCTTTCCTAAAGAGAGATGGGAAGAGAGTCTCGTACATCGAATCACTATAAAAATGGATCGTGCTTTTGCATTAGATTTCTTGGGAAAAGTGAAACTATTAAAGGGGCAAAAAAAGAGAGAAAAAAGTTATTCCTCGGTAGCGCTTGAATACCCTTTTCTCTCCACTTCTTCCTGGTACATCCTTACACCATCACCACAAGGCAAGAAAGAAAAGCAACAACTGTATTAATTACTTTATAACGCGTCCTTTCCGTTCAGCCACATATTTCAACCAAGACAATGTATGGATGAAAGCAGAGAGCTGAACCACACTGCCTTGGTCGGGTGTAATGTGCTAAATTGATTTCTGTTTGAGGTTAAAATTTTTATGGATTCTCTGTTCTTATTCAGACGAATATTTCTGTATGATATGGCGAAAAAAGGAGAGAAAAGGCGAAAGGTTCCTCCCAGAAAAAGGGCAATGAAAACACGGACAAGAATTTTAGCAGAGAAAAATACTGTTTTTAGACAGTGGATGGATTGAAATATCCCTATAACCTAAATACGATTCTATACGAATAAAGCAGTTTATATAGTTTGGTGGTATATGGTGAAAAATGGTTTTAAAAAACCAGCACAAAGTTTCCTTTCTCCATTTTCTCATCTTATAAGGAACTTATTTTTTTCAAAAAAAAAGAAGGTTTTTACAGGTTTTACGGTTTTAGATCATGTGCTTCTTCCCTTCTTACTACTGTCAAATGTACAAACATATACACGTTTCGTTATTTCTCTCGAGTTGTCTTTTACGGTGGAAAATCTCTGCTTGTGTGATTTAAAAAAGAGTAATGAGGTACGTGGAGCTTTAGCACTTGTAGAGCTCTCAGAATTAAGATTTATTGTTTTCACCCTTCCATATGGCTTAAGTCTCTTGTACTCTTAGCAATGGCATCTAGCTCGACAAAAATCTCAGTATTGCCATCATTACGACATTATATTATGTATGTATAGGAACGAGCTACATTACCGTGCAACATTAGATTCCGTTTTGGACTAGCACGCACGCAGAGAAAAAGAAAAAGAATAGAAGAGATTCAATTTTTTCACTCTATATAGCTAACATGCAACAGAGAAGAAAAAAACCGTGGAGGATATATGGTTGACTTAATAATGCAAAATGGATCGAGGCAATGAGCTGTAATATTCTTTATATCTTATTATTTCCCTATGTAATTTAGGGAAAAAGGGTACGTGTACCTTTCACAGAGTGTATTAAGATTTATACAGAGTTATATTGCTCGCATGTGGATGGGGCGTAATAAGATGAAAAATTTAAAATTGAAGAGGGAGCTGGAATGCATGACTGAATTCGCAGTACTATATTCGGAGAAAATATTTATACATACATATATATATATATTTAAGCATTATATGAAGAAAAAAACGTAGGTTGCTTTTACCGTGAGCAATTTTTCTTGTGAACGTAATTGAAAAAGGTTATAATTTTAGCTTTAGTAGTATTTTTTCCTTCTCTTCTAAACATGTGCAAACAGGGTTTGCACTTTGATCTAGTTTTTTCTCTCCCTATTTTCTTGGCCCGATTTACATTGGGAAACTGGTTAAGTACTAGTTTTGAGTTATAATAAATGGATTATTTTTACTTAGTTGAAAAGCAATTTACCTTGATGTTGCCCTTGTTCTCAGTAGTGAAACAATTGTTGCAAAGAGTTACTCTTCTTTTGATGGTGGAATGGCTTGTGGGCAAAATCAATATTTTCAATATTCTCCTTTTTTCTATCAATAGTAAAGAAATGAAGGGTAAGAGGCAAGAGGAATGGAATAACGGAATGTTTCAAGTTGCCCTGGGCGGAAAAACTTTCATTTTGTTATGTTGTTGTTGTGTGTGCAAGAGTGTGTGACTCCAATGGACCGTATCGGTTCAACGCAATTTTCCTAATGTGCTATTCCTTTCTCACACACTGAAAGAAAATATCCTTACTTTTTGCACGTCACACTTTCACCCGGGATCGTTGTATAGATCCGAATATTTTTCTTGCTTCACTGCCTCTCGCTCACAGTGAGTGGGTAGACGGAAAAGGTAACGAATAAGAAATGCCCGTTATGTTCTGTCATGTAATCGCTGTGTGTCAGTAAGGTACGCATATTAGAAGTGTTATTCCAGCCTATTCTAGAAGTGTTCACGTATGTTTGTTCTTTTCAAGTGGGACTACTACAAATGCCACTTCTCTGCAATCTATATGATTATAAAGGACATAGTAAGAGAACAGCAAAAAAGCAATATCAAGTCCGCCTGGTAGTTTTGATCAAAATGTAATTTAGCTTAGCGATTTTGGAGCATTAGCGTGAAGTGAAAGTAGCAATATGTGACGGAAGAGGAATCTAATACAAATATAGTAAAGGGGAAAAGTTTATATATTCTTTATTATAGAATGGGGCATTATGAATAGATTCATTTCTTATGCTGACTACTGACTCTCTTCCTTGAATGATCTTTTTATTCCTTTTTTCTTCTCTTTCTGGAAAAAATCCATTCTTTATGAATTTGCATACAGATGAATGGGATATTTGTTTAGGGGATCATATCATATATTAAATAGAGGAAAGTCATTTTTATAAAGTTCCGTACACTCGTAATAGAACATCATGCGCAAATAGTGTAAGCATAAAGTTGGTAAAAAATACCATGTCAAAGAAGAAGAAAGGCATCAGTCAAGCAAAAAATAGAATGTGAAAGAGTGAAGCACTTTTTTTGCAGATTTTCTTCCTTAGAAATAAAATCGATTGTAGTCAAGAAAAGTTTTGGGTTCCTACATAATAAAAAAGGGCTCACTTTCTCTTTGTAAATGAATGATATAGGATCCTTCTGTGGATCTTTCGACATCAATGAGAGAACTAGTAGATAAGCCTTATTCAATGTGATGTTGTTTGTCATTTAATATCTGCTTCACGACTCCTCTACCGTATGTCGTTTATCTTCTCCGTTTCTCTGTGTGCAAAAAGTCTCGTCTACCTTTTTGAGTTTTTACTATGGACAAATATAAATATATGATGCTGGCTAGATCTGAATTTTCAAAATGACTTCCATTCCCATTCCGACGCATTCAGTTTACTTCAATATATTATATATGCTTCTTGTGCTTGAGCAAAAACAGCGGAAGATCAGAGTATAGATCAAAAACTCATTTCGCATTGAACTACACAAGCCTCAGTGAGCAGGAGCTAGGTTATGTGAAGAAATTAAAAAGGAATAATATGGCAGTGAATATAAAAGGAATTTATATTTATGCACGAATGCAGATATTAGCTACTAGCTATATTGTGTATCTGAGATCTTATATTTTCTCTTTGTAAAATGTTGAACAATGAAAAATCGAAATTTGTCAACGAGAGCGGGACGGAGGAATGCGATAATTCAAGTGGAATGAATATTTGAGCTACGACTATAATCATTTGGGGAAATACTGTGTACTGGGAATTTTAATGATTTTCTACATGTTATTCACTTGCCTTACAAAATATAAATTAGCATAATGATTTTCTGCAATTTTTTTTCATTCTTAAAAAAATTTAACGCAGAATATAATTATTTTCTAGTAAAAGAAAAAGGGTGCAGCGAAGCAGAATTAAATTGGAATTAAAAATGAGAAGACAAAAAAGAGATCTGGAAATGCGATCCAGAATCAACTATTTGAACTAAATCTGTAGACAAAGAAGATTGTTGCATACCTGGAATTATAACTTTAGACTTGAGTGAGTTGTTTTAGGAAAAGGGAGAGCTTTAACAAGATTTTCATCATTTGAAGTTGAAAGGAAGTTTGCGTTTCATATTGTATGTCTACCTCAGCTCCCTATTTGCATGGTTCCACTCTGTTAAATAGATGCCTCATTCCACTGTTTCCTTGCTGGAGGCAAACGGAAGAGATGAAGGCAAAATCAAAGAGTTGACTTTATGTGATCACTCGTAGGAGTGAATACATATATGAGATGCGTTTAATTCATAACTTTCATTTATTCCACTTTACCTCAGGCCTTTCTTCTTCTTTTTTTGAGAAGGGGAGAAAAAACGCTCAACTACAGGATGGGTACTGGTATTCAAAATGCAATATGTGGGGTTCTTGGTAAACGAATTTCCTATCTCATTTTATTTTTCCACGAATTTCAACAGCCTCAACGTGTTTGTTTGACTACCTTCCCACATAAAAATACAACTGGTAGAAAATATGGAGGAAGGAAAGGAAAATTTGTACGAATTCAATTTGCAACTTGCCATCACTGTCATGTTAATGCTCTCTTATCGTGATACTCATTGGCCATTTTTATTTCTTCGTCAACGAGAGCAACATCAGCAGTTTTGCGCTGCTAGTATAAAAATATGGGGACGTGGATGTATGCATAAATTAGGTATATGCAAACCATATGCCACCGTGCTTGAATCCTTGGAAAATCATTGAAACGAATATAATGACATTGACATGAGTGC
Source organism: Sinodicranocentrus sp. ZH6 (assembly GCA_027743935.1). Classification (NCBI taxonomy): domain Eukaryota; kingdom Metazoa; phylum Arthropoda; class Collembola; order Entomobryomorpha; family Entomobryidae; genus Sinodicranocentrus; species Sinodicranocentrus sp. ZH6. The sequence continues at coordinate 17,226 of JAHZNA010001184.1, forward strand.
TGTATTTGTCATCTTACTACACCGGGTATCATCAAGCGAACACGGAAATTTTGATGATAGCATTACTACCTCAACGAACCAGAAGAAGAGGAAATGAGCTCAAGAAAATGACGAGGAAGTTAGCTGCCTAGATATTACGCTGAATTTTTGCTCAGGCAAATCACGAATCTACGAAGCGAGTTCCATTTTGAAGGGAAATTCCCCTTTAAACGAAATCTTCCCCCTTTGGCTGTGCAAGGAAACGAGAAACGAGGGAAATTTTACAATTCTCCTTAATGGATATGAATTTGCAAAAGGATAAATCGGAAAATGCCACTTTACTTCTTCTTTATTATTGTGATCTCGATTTGAGCAGATTTAGAGCTATTCTTATGTTAGCTGCATTCTTTGGTACTCATCCGACAAAATGGGACTAACCTTATTTTACTTCATTCTACTTCTGAGAAGAAGAAAAATGCTTTCCAGATTATAACTTTTCTCTGTCATTTTCCCTATAGCATCTTTCCCTCTCCGTCTAGCCGTTTGTTACAGAAAAAGAAATTTAGCCATGCTTACATCTCCCTTCCAGACATAAAAATACTGGCATAATGCAATGTTTTCCTTTCCACTTCTTTTTGTTTGCAGAGTGTCTAGCCAGTGTGATATATGCTGTGTGACAACAAGCCAATGCAAAATGCACACAGATTAATTCCTTTCACATTCAGTCTGTCAACTCCAGTAGGGTAAATGTGTTTGTAAGCTCTCTATATAAGACATGAAAACATAGAGACAATATAAATATATTTATAATGACAAATTCCCTTTTTTCTCACTCATCCCATGCCTCATGCCACACTCCTACTGTTTTCACTTTTCCTTCATAACTTGTTTACAGCATGTCTATTTTTCAGCCAAAGTGTTCATAACCGGTAAGACTGATGTAACTAATGGATTTGATACCTGCCTACAATCCTTGGTTTGATTGTCGTTGTCAGTGTCAGTCAGTATATGTAGCTTTTATCATATTTTTATACATTCTTTCAAACATCAAATGCAGTAGCCAAATGCACCAAAAGCAGGCGTGCTATTATTGTAAGATGGTGGTCGACGGGTGGTTTAAATATTTTTATTGAACATAACCATGTACATATGGACTAGTGTTTTCTAAAACAATCCTTGGTTCACTTGCCCCATAGTTGGCAATTTCTTCAAGGAATAATGGTCGGGGTCACATGCGATACGAAGAAAGAAGACAAAAGCTTTGGCGTTTAGGAGAAAAGTGGAAGATGAAAAAAGCCTCCTGTCGTGGTCTCTACTCTCTACTCGTTGTCATTCTCTTCTGAACCCTGTGCCGGCTCACTCAGTTGAAGAAAAATGTATTTCTTGTGAAACAAGACGGGAGTCAGCAGGAAACATATCAAGTCGAATGTCAAATACACACGTTTATTTTTTTCTCTAGTTTTTCTTCTTTCCTTCTCTTCGCCCTTTTTTCACTTAACGCACAAGCTTTTAACTGTTTTCTTATGTTTTGAGCTTAGATGAAGAATAGGCATTGGATTGGAGGGTAGCTCAATATGTGTCACTTTCTTTCGTAACGAGTTTTGCCGGATGTGGTGTGTGTGTGTAAGTTCAACAGAATTGCAACTTGGAAAAAACTAGGTTTCTAGTTTTTGATACTTCAATAAGCTTCATTCACCCAGTGAGTTGAGAAGCATTTGCTTTCTGGGTGGTGGGTTATGTAGTCCACCAAACATTGTTGACAATTTTAACTCGGGCTTTTATTTCTCCTTGTAGGTTTTCATATGGAAGCGTAATCCTTTCCGGTTAGGTTATTTATCTTAAGGAAACAAATCCGAGAATCACGAATCCATCATTATATTCACAAGTGATTTAAATTACGAGGTCTTTGAGTCACAGAATACAAAATTTGTTTATTCCTAGAAAAGTGTCTGAGATCTGCTTTGTGGAACATAAGCTGAAGAGGGTTCAGCAGGTTCAATGCAAATTTAACTCGTTTGCTCAGTCAAAAATTCTCAGAATATGGTTTTACCTTATGATTTATAAAATCAAGAGACGAGACAGATGCTATTATTTATTTTTTAAACCCAATCGAAAGCCCTAGGAATACTATAATATTTAATGATACAAAGAGAATGAGGAATGAATGTATTCAGTGAAAATGGAGCTATTTGATGTTTGAAAAATGATGCAGGTCAGTATAATTAGGTAAAACTACAGTGGTATCAGTGGTATTTTCTCTATTTAAGTTTTTAAGTCTTTATGTATTCTTGTTTTCAGAGAAGAAAAAGTTTATTTCAGCTTTCCCTTTGGTTTTTCTCCTATCATAGAATGAAAAGATGACTTCTATTCCAACAAAATAGCAAACTTCTCCAGTTGGAGCATTTTCTGGTTTTTTATGGAGCATTTACGTCATAGAAATAATACGGGTGGAATGAGATGGATGAGTGAATGGTATTCACATGTCTTTAATTCGCGTTTTCCTCACTGACATGTATTTTCTTTTGTGAGGGGATGAGAAGAGCATTATCCTTTTCTTTGAATCCTACATACATCCAAATCCTCCTACAAGATACCTATGGCGCCATTCAAATAAATGGTATCTGGAGGGTATGATGTTTAATGAAAAATGTCCATATTTCCAATTCCACCCTCGTCTTCCTTTTCCCGACTCATTCAAGAGTTGAGCAGGTTTAGAAGAGTGCACTTTGACATATGAGAAGGAGCTACCACTTAGCTTAGAATGTTTGAAAGGTTACTACTTCAACGATCAGACATTACAATGCACTTTTATTGGAATTACCATATTACGTAGCTAACTGTTTATAGGTTATTTTATTGCAAGCTAAAGCTACACACACAACCACCCACATAGCTTTGCAAAACATCCCTTTTCCCTCGGACTCTATGAAAACCTGGTCTGGCTCAACTTTAACCTATTTATTACACGAGATAAAAGTGGATCACGTTGCATGCCTGACAATGGAAGTTGTTTTGTACATTGCATATACATAGTAATCTATTTCACCATAATGTATTATACTCACTCACATTTTTTTACTACTGTTTTAGCAAAACAAACAAAATATTATTACTCTCCTATCCTACGTGCATTTACATTCTTAACCAACCACCTTATGTAGAGGAGAAAAACAGACAATTTCAAATTGGCTTTTATCTCGGAGCAAGCTTTAAGACCATTTTGGGTAATCGAGGCAAACAAATGCATTAGGAAGAGGATTAGGATGAATTAGTCTATTTATTTTTGTAAGAGAAAGTGGGATATGTGTAATAAGGTCAATTTATACTGTTTACCCAACTTCAAGCCTAATGTTATAAATTAGATGCACTCCGTCTTAACCTCATCCGCTCTTGTTTCCTTTTCTCACGTTCTCTTTGCAATTTTCTTGAAGACATGTAGCATACATTTATGCAGTGGGAATTACAACAAAGCTATATTGCACGTATGCCACATTCCCCTTTCCTATTGTAAACAGCTTTTACTTTTAAGTTTGCTCAGTATATGAATAGAAATGCACTGACTTTCTTTTTGTGAGGTCAAATACATACATAGATATACCCCTGTCTAAGTATAAAATATACGAGTCTCTGAAGACTTTCGCATGTGTAAAATCCAATTCAAGCGGAAAATCCACTGGTATGCTTTCTCCTTGCGGCTTATGTAAAGTTTCTTTCTATGCTCCTGCTCCACCTCTCCTTGAAAGGAAATGAAGAAAACGAATGTTGTTGCATCATCTCCTGTGAATTCATTTCAAGTCTAGTTTTCTCAACAGCTGGATGGAATTTTCAAAACAGTATGTAACACACGACATAGACATATCATGCTATATATATATATATAAATATATTATATATACATGGATAATGCATGTACGAATGCATTCTTGCGAGGGAGAAAGAAAAAGGGAGGAGTGAAGTACATGTATGCAACAAGACAAATTGTTTGAGTGAGTGAAGTAAAGAAACCTAGAGCTTAATACGCTTCGACTGTGGCTTGGCTTTTTCGGTGTGGGGTTGATACAACCGGAAACGTATATAAAAAAGAAAGAGAATATTATAGCTCTAGCTCTTGGATCCGAGTTGCCTCCATGCAGAGATACTTGAACAAGATCCCTAGAGGATTTGATGTAATATCGTTGTACACCTTGCACAATGTTCCGTTTTCGGAAACCCAATGTTTTCCTACATCCGTTTCGTAACCTTATACAAACGCAACAAATTGTTGAATCTGGTGAAATTGTAGTATGGTTGGATTTTGATGATGAAAGTGTAAAAATTGAGATTCTTCCAAGGATTTTCAGCACCCCAAGCGATAGGGCTTTTGCTGTCTGGTTAATACTGAATTGGTTAAAATTTACTTGCTTCTTGGGAAAAATATTAAGAAGGAAATTGGTAAGCCCAATTATTCCAATGAATTGCTTAAATGTCGTGAAATGAAAAGGAGGATAAAGGGATTAAGGCAATTTTATCAGGGGTTGTATACCAGCTAATTCTCATGAAGCTAACTTTGACGAAAGAAAAATCAGAAAGTGCATTTAGAAATTTCTGGTTTGTCTACATCACTCTACCTTACCGTCTCCCCTCGTGATATTCAATCGGAAATCATGGTAATTAGCATAATGTCGTATTTCTCCCATCATCTTCTTTCCTCCAGGGCTTATAATAAGCTTCATTCCTGTCATCCCAATGCACAGCGTCTTTCGTTTATGTCACTTGATCACTTATATTTTTCGAGGTTTCACGTTGTCAGTGAATAAAAAGGGGGTGGAAAAAGCTTTCCAAGAAATTTTGCCATGAGCGAAAAAGATTGTAAAGCAACGACAAATGGAAATGAGAGAGGCAATAATGTCGGTTGCTTTCTTCCATTTTCCCCTGTACTGTCATCCATTTTTCGACGATGATGACACAGTGGTGAGCTGGTGCATTCTACACAACATGCTATTCATGTTTATATTCATAGAAATATATGTGCTCTTAAGAATCACGATCACCCGCTTTCATTCCGTTCCCCTATGACTGCTCCAGCTTGATTAGATTTCTCACCAAGCTTGACACTTTCACAGCTTCAGATGACATTTATGAAAAAAGGGATGGGGAAGTTGTGAAATATTAATTTCAGCCGTAAGAAACAGTCTCAAAAATAAGGAAGGAAATCCTTGAAATCAGTGTGAATGCTAAATGTACAGGAATACACAAGAGCCTTTTTCAGGCCTTTGGAAGGATTCATTTTTCCATCAAAACTTTAGAAATACACCCACGGTCAGACAAAACCTTGTAATTTTCTCGCTTCTTATTTTGTAATATAAGCAACTTCTCTTTGGCTTGTATATATTTTTGTAAAATGTAATAATAAACCCTATACTTGGAAATATCATTACTCACTGGATGATAAACCATAAACCATGTTTCATTTCTTTAGTTTTCTCTCAAAGTATATAGGACATATATTTCTCGTTGACTTTTCAGTAGCGTATCTTTTAAGATTTGGTTTATCATTACGAGTGAAAGTTAACAACCTGCCAAAACTTTTTTCCAAAGACAGTGAGGGCTTACTGAGAAAAATCTCTTTTGATAAATACTTCTCATATAGTCAGCGACTTTAAAAAGTGATACTTTCAAAAGTCTTGCAAACTGTCAGCAGCAACCTTTGCGAAAACTTGCAACTTTCAATAGCTTCTAGCAAGTCTATAACCTAACTTTTACTTGAACAGGGCTTCTTATCGAAGAAAATACATCTGTCTCTGCGGGATGCTATAAATGAGAGGTTTTAGAAGCGTGAGGGATTTGAACATTCCCCTCAAGTATGGACATTGACATCCACGATATCTCATGCTTGCAATACAATCCTATGTATATAAGGTTCCAAGTAATTTTTATCTAATCTCTTGCTCGTAGGCGGAGTGCTAATATGTAAAGAGACAGAGAAAAGATGAAAAGCTGAATGTAAAAGCAACCGTAGACCCGTGGTTGTCTAGAAAAGGGAGCAAAGTCTGTGGGAAACTTTGTGAAATTGATGTTGACTCCAGACATGAATACACATACTGTGATACGCTAGCTTCTACTTTAGAAAAAATGGAGGATGAGGGAATTACGCATGAAAAATTTAAAAAGTTACCTACCCTCAACTCAATACTTGACGTTTATCAAATTTTTCATCTTGTACTTACTTGCCAACAGATCCTAGATGTGACCTAAAATTTAGAGCAGGCATGTCTACAGGCTATATTTCCACTAGTGAGAAAATAAGTCCTGATTTTGTAGTTTGTAATTAAGTAACTACAACGCTCATTAGTGAATAATATACTTGTTTCATTACTTGAGCATATTGTTCCTGCTTTAAAACCATAACCTCAATTCGCTTAATCTCACGTTACGTCTTATCTTTCAATTAGAAAATAACATACGTAGTGGAATGAGCATATTCTTGGAGTGATAGCACAAGTATTTGTGTAATGTTGTAGGATCACAAGTTGATCTGTAAGAAGCACTTAGTTTAGCAATCCACCAAGACCTGATATGATCAACACCAGGTTAGAATGTAAAGATTTTCTAGAGCTGTAACCACCATGTACAATCTTATATAGGTAGCCGGGCATGGTCAACAATCTTCAATCTCACGAAATACATTCATATTCTGCAGGCATTTTCCACATTTAGAGCTGAAAAGAAAGTTACATGTAGTGGATATCACTTGATGTTAAGCCCTGTGCTGATTCCAATTTTCTTATTTTACTCCACCATTCATTCATTTTGCCATTCTGTTCTTGTTCCCACTTTCAAGCTCTCATCATATCTGCAGTGTGTAGTGTTTAGTGTTTGAAGGAAAAAAGTTGCATGACCCACTGGAGTAATTTTGATGGTGAAAACCAATTTTAGTTCCAGGGTTAATTTGCTTATTACAGGACGTCAGATGGTTGCTTTAGAGTTTTGGGAGAAAGGAGCGGAAAGTAGTATTAGTGGTAACGGCGGTAGTGGATGGCTCTGCTACAAAAAAAACTTTCGTGTGTACACTTTCCCCAAAGTAATATCCTCCACTATTGTATAAAAGGAGGGAAAGTCGAAGTAGAGGGAATAGAGTTGAGGTAGCTTGTGCGGTGCTCGTGGTTGCTCTTTCGTTCTCCTCCTGATTTCCCTCCAATTCCAATGCACATCTCATATCAAAAAGCTTTTTATACAAGTATCCCTCTCTCTCTCTTTCTCTTGTCGTCTTTAACATTTTCCACTAGATACAAAAAGAAATATTATAAGGGTCTATATAGAGACATGTATGAGGATCTTTTTTTTCTGTGTCAGTATGCAAGGAGTGTAGTAGCTCGTGTATGGATTTGGGTTGAAAAGGAAAACGACTTTTAATTCAGTTCTCTCTCTCTCTCCTCCCTTCCTCTGTGGGTACTTGAATTTTAGTACTACTACTAGTAGCACTACTTAAGCAGAAAAACTTTCACTCACCGCTGCCATTTTCTAGTAGTCCCACACGTACGTTAAGTTAATATGTACTTTCTTGCATCAACAAGCAATGAACAAAAGACGAGAGGGAGATGGGAAAGTTGAGGAAAATCATGATCATCTTCGAGTCTGAAAGGAAGACATGGCTAAAAAAGGAAGTACTCCTTCTTCCTTAACCACTATTTTGTGCTTCTGAAGGAAAAACTCCTCGTTTTATATTGAAAGCTATATATTCTCACGACTAGTTTAGATTGGTGGAAGATTTACGTATGTAAAAGTATGAAGATGTTTTTTTTCAAGAACGTCTACGACCAACTGAATTATGCACAGAGGGCAATACAAGATCAGGGAATTTTTTATACAGCACGACTTTTTAATGGTTTATTGACACAGGAGATGAGTCGAAATGGCGTAGTTTTACTTTTTCTTGGAAAAGTTCCTTTTTGTGTCACTGGTTGGCAAGTTTATTAGCAAGTTACGCTTGTTTTTTGTCCTTGTCACTTGTCATGACTTGGTAGGTAGTATATCAAACATTCTTTGTATCTTAAACAAAATTAAGGTTTAACGGGCTTAAATGCACTGCCTATATGCTAGAACTACGTTTAACTTTTGTACAGGGTATGATATAAAAAGAGTTTTTGTCAATGATCTACTCGAGTCTTTTTTTCTAAAGTTTTCTTGGAACAGTTGGAGTTGTGCTAAAAATATTTTTGCCGAATCCGCAAGCTAGTCAGCTTATTAAGCACAACATGCCGTTCTTTTTTCAGCCGTTGTTGTCTCCAAAACTTGGATTCCATGTATATGTCTTTATTAGAGAGATTTCATCCGTCTGATGAGAAAAATCTTTCGATATTGAGCCGGTGAAGGGGGATAAATGAAAACACGAGGAAAGGTGCACCACTCGAGAAAAAAGTTTGTTTTCTTTCTCGCAGAAAGTGCAGAAACACTCGGTGATTCTTTTTTTCCTCCTTACAACAAAATCCAATTTGCTGATTGACTTTGTTCAACACTTTATGTTATAGTGGGTAGGTAGGTAGATAGACTACTTTACTTCGTCTGGTTCACGGAACCTAATCAATGAGTTCGAAAAGGAGAGCAAACTACATTGAAGATGTGAACCAGTTTAGAGAAATATGGAATGAGGGAATAAGGCATACACAATCCAATCACATGTAAGGAAATGACCTATTTTCTTCCATACAATACGATAGTTTCCCTCCTTTCTCTCTTCGAAGAAACAAAACTTTTTTCTTCATGCTCTTGGAAAGCGGGAAGCTTGGAAGGGAAAAAGGGAAAAAAGGCTATTCCAGGGTATGTAGGTAATACCCCTAGTTTCATCTATTGGTAATAATGTACAACCCACCGTAATAACCATCATCTTATCCCTCCAGCCTTTACGAAGGGAGAAGCTTATGGATAAAAAAGATTTTGAGATGTGTCCACAAATATTCTGAAAATCCCTCTTAAAGGTTCCATTAATATGGAAAGCCAGTTTAGGTCAATGTCCCTTGAGCCAAGTACACATGACAAAATAGTCAACTATTTTTTTCCACTTGGGGTACATACAAATACAAGCTGCTTAAGCCTTGTCATCACTTACTGAGCCAGGAGCCACATGATGTGGTAGAGCATATGCCAACTGCTCATATTCCAAAGCTGATTCAGCATTTTGAGAATTGTTAAACACTAAACCGAAAAGTAAAATAGTTTTACCCATGCGTGTATCTTTTCAGCTAAATACGCAACACGAGCTGAAAAAAGTCCCTAGTTTCCTAGGCTGGGGCTGGCTCACACATTTCAAGAGTGTGTCCTGACGTGTCAACTTATTTAACAAAGTGCTTACCCATGACAATCCGCTTGTGATGGGAGAATAATATTGCTCCGTCATTGCTTAGTAGTATGTCTTCATAGAAAACTACATCCTTCCAAAATGTGTATATATTATTATACCCTAAAGGTTGATGTTCGCGATAGTGTAATCATCATCACATACTCATTATCATTATCGTCATGTCTCTCTCTCCCTCGTATACTCCCTATGGAACAAGCTATTCCAAAGATTCCAGCATTCTTCTTATTATGATAAGTACCAAGCTATCCACTTGTTCTGGTGCTTAAATACATGAGCATATAATATATAGCCTGTAAGCATTAACGTGTTATCTTCGCGTAGCTTGTTTCCTGTTCAAAATTAATTAACAAAAAAGTGAGACACATTTCGACACACTGCTTCCTACGGGGTAGCTAAGTACTCCGAGAATAACGCCTGACAGACTCGCCTGTCTACTTTCTTCATCTTCAGATTCGCATCATCTTGAGTAAATATGACAAATACGTAAGAACCAACCTGATTGATCCTGAGTATATTCTGGAAAAGTTTACTTACCTATATAAGTATAGCGAAAAAAAGAAGTTCCCGAGTTGAAAACGTGAAACGAGAGTTTTATATGTATGTCTTGTACATAAGTAAACACATAAAACTTAAGATATCTTGATAAAAAAGGAAATAGCTGGAAAGTAGGCACGACCCATGTTAGCTCCAGGCGACAAGAGACAATCAGCGTCGTTAGCATTTTTACTCGCTAGCCTCTACCCCTTGAAGCACTTTTACTGCCTTTTTGCACTTTTCTTAAGTCTCCAGTATAACATATGCAAAGTAGGGGAACGTGGTTGGAAATTTTTTTCTGAGAAGGAGAAAATTAAAGGACAAGACTTGAACTTTAAGCAGAGACTCATGCAGGATGACTAAAAAAAGCTAGAGGAAAAAAGTGCAATGCAGTACTTGTCCAAAACATGTATTGTGTAGCTTCATTATAAAGTCATGTTATCCTACAAGTTTGAGCAGTTTTGCCATTTTGAGTACAAGAGGAAAGCTTAATAAGTGCCTTTTCACAAAGCTGTTACCTTTTCCCCTCTTGGAGAAAAAGTAAAGATGACAAAAGCTCACACAAGGAAACAAAAAAACGTATTTATAAAAAAGTGTCACTTGTTTTAGGTGATGTTAGGCGGACATGAGTTATGCATGTAAGTAATGGAAGAATACATCTTAAAATTTTCTTAAGCATGCGGAAAATGTCGTTAACTACTCAGGAATGATGAACACCAGCCGACGAGTTGCCTACCGCCAGCCACATAAAATTCCACTCTTGCCTCTCCCACCCATTCTTTTTCATCATCGTCTCTGAGAAAAACTCAGCAATGAACTAGCGTTGACGTGTGGGGGCCGTGGAAAAAAAGAGCGAAGAAAGAATAAAGGAGAGAAAAATAGTGTGAGATGAGTAGGGACTCACAGGGACAGGCTCTGCATGCAAATTTTTTTATATGCATTTCATCTTGGCTTACCCAACAAAATTCCATATTTGAGGAAATTCCCAACCTTTTGTTTTCCTCTTTAACCGACCAAAGGAAGAGACCCAGCTAGAGGTTTGAATTTCCCTGAAATGTACATTCTTTTGACCGCCTGCTACGCTCGTGGATATTTATTATGGGTATGTCCCTATCCGTATTTTAATCTATATTTTCAAGCAAGTTTCTCCTTTTCTCATCTTGAGCTCAGTCATCCTCCACTTTCAACTTTCATCCTGGTGAAGAAAATAATGAATGCACACATATTGTTATGAATGTATGGACAAGGGTTTCCTGCTGTTTCCCTTGATATATGAGATGATAATGGCAAAGAAGATCTTTTAATGCACTCATGGTTGAAACGAGAGGCTCGGTTGCTCGCTGAAGGCGTAATAATAGTAGTATCAAGCTGGTGAACAAGGCTTCATTTCGTAAAGCGCGTGTGGATGTGATAATCTCTCGGCCTATCTCTTCCACCTAAAATGTAGATCACAGTTCATATATCTATACATAACATCATCTGCTATGTACATCTTCATAATCACAGTAGTTGGTAACATAACCACATTCAAAATACCTCCTACGTTCGTATCAACTCTCAAGAAAATATATTTATGCATTAGGAAAATTAATCTTTCGTATTCAGATTTCACATAGTCAGCAATAACACAACCTACACAAAGCTGCACACACTCATCAGTACATAGCACCATGTGTGTAGTGTAAACTCTACTGGAAATTCTCTTTTCCAGGATATATTGCAAAAGGAGGAAAAGGAAAATAAAAGCGTTTTTTCTTCTTCTCCTATAAGGCCTGACTTGTATTGCGTTACAAAGCCGACGGCAAAGCGTCGCAGTAGTGGTCTTTATATATGCATAGCATTCTCGCAATATACATATGCATTTATTAAGGCAGAGAGAAAGGAAGAACGAGAGAGAGAGAGAGAGAATGGCGTTAATAATGGATGGTTTGGTTGAACGGTGACACTTTGCATAGAAGACTGGAGGCGATCAGGCATCCCATTACGAGGAAAAATGAGCTCATTCTATCTAGCATGACAGATTAGCAAAGGAATATCCTACATCATCGTCACCATCACAGTCATCTTCATCATCATCATCCTTTACTCATTTTCCTCCGTGAAGCACATTATTACCGATCCTTGTGCTTTCTAACAATACAAAAAGTGTAAAATAGGGACACAATGATATAGATACCTCTTTCCCTTGTAAACTTGTATATTGTCGTGGATTCTAGGAGAGATGACGTATTTTGCTATTATTGTCACCCCATTTTCCTCCCGGGAAGAAACGGATCTTGTATAGAATTTGGAAAACGTGAACTTATATGTATCTATTTTTCCATCTGGATATTTCTATTTTAGTTAGTAAAGGGCTGTAATCGGATCTCCATGATGAAGCTATATGAAGTTGATGGTGTGCAGAGTAGGTATAAAACTAAGCAAAGCCACAACTGACAAGAGAAGCCGCGATTAACTTCGTTATACTTCATTCCTCCTCGCTAATATTCATATTCCAATGGTTTGCTGGCCTACTTTAAAGGTCTTCTTCTCGCTCCAAGTGATATTTTAGAATTCGGAGTGATATAGTTTGAAAAGGGATGAGAGGAAGTTGGATAAGTAAATAAATGGAGGATCATTAAAATATCATACTCAATTAAGAAAATGCCCAGTGGTTCCAGTGCCCCGAGAAAAGTCTGTGAAAAGCTGGAATTCTTTTTGAATCTAGGGCTTTCGGATGGAAACTGGTGAAATCTTTGCATTACATGGCTCATTTAGAAATCTATCTGGGATTCTCAGTAAACATGGTGAAATAAAGAGTTTTAATTTCTGAACGGCTCATATACTTACAGTAAAATGTATTTAGGAGATATTTGTATAATAGCCAAGGACTCATTTTCCTTTGCTTTCTCTATGAATATGAGAGCGTAAAGAGTCTTGAGTGCAGTTCCGTTCTCCAGACTTGTCTTTTAGATTGGTTGATAGTAAAGCTATAGTTATAATTGTGATGGAAAATATGTACAACACTTTTCCGAGAAAAAGATAAATATAGTCCTTTCTTATTCAGTCTGCTCCAGTTTATATGTATCTTTTCTTCTCGGTTTCTTGTTTACTCAAGTTTTTCGTCTTGGTCCTCGCCTAGCTTGCATTAATGTAGCCTATTTAGCTGTAAAATGAAGATTTATTTGATTCAACATAAAAGGCGGACTTGCTCACTGACTTGCTTTTCATTCTCGAGCATTTAGTGTTTCCCTTTGTGTTATTTTCTATACAAGAAACGAGTGTGCATGCTCGTTCAGAGCACTGTACGTTTTCCTACGTGGAGGGATCTGCACAGTAAAAAAGGGAAAATATTTCCAACGTCTGTGTTCTTTTTTCTCCTCACCCTAAAGAAATATTAGAGTAAAATAAGGATGTACGTGAAACTTAAACGTGGACGACGGAAAATACTCGGCTTGTTGTGTTGTAAGTAGAAGGAGGAAAAACGTGAAGTTACACAAAGGCAGGAAAGGTCCTTGCTGTTTTCCATTTTATTTAGTGTACACATTATACATACATTTTGTCCCATATATAATTCCGCGTTTTCCTGTCTTATTTCCCAACTTTCTTACTGCTCCCT
>JAHZNA010001185.1:0-11984 GCA_027743935.1 Sinodicranocentrus sp. ZH6
GCTGCACGAGTGCATTTAACTCGTCTGCACATTTAACTATTTTCCACATAATATGTATTTGTATTTGCTTCTTCTCAATTAAATTCCACTTACCGTGAAACAGTTAAAACGTACCTACTACACAACTTTGCAACCTACCTAAGTTTATATTATATTGTAGCGGTACTGTGTAAATGTGTAATTCATTCTTGCTTATCGTGCTATAACGTAATAATATGTATCTAAATGTTGTACAAGAGATGAGAACCGCAGGATTGTCACCTGTCAATCCTCAAAGCGAAAGAATATCTTTTGCATTTACAAATACAGCGTGACCAACTGTGTGACAAAGGTTCTGCATGAAATGCCGCAGAGGCAGAGGTGGTGCATTTACGTTGCGTCAACTTCAGCTAAAGTATAGGTGTTCACCGTTGATTACACTATCAACACACCAATTTAATTACACTAATTAGAATTATGTAATAGGAATGGCAAAAGGTAAACAGTTTTGTGTTGCATGTCGAAAAACATACATGGTTCATGAAATAAAATACATGTGCTTTGCACACGTGTGCTAAATGTATTAAACAATAAGAGCAGAATCTACCGGTTTTGTTTTATTTTCTTCATCTCATCTTCATGACGTGTAGGTATGCATGCACTATCAAAATATTATTTCAAGGTAAATGTAATCATTTGAATTGGAGGGGTAACATATTTCACGTACATGTTTTTAAACATGATAATGAAATGATAATGGTAAAATGGTAATGCGATGCGACCCACCACGGCTGTGCTGCGATCTAATTTCGATAAAAATTATCAACAGCTGCACTGATTGCATTTGTCCGAGGAGGACAATTGGAAATGGACAACCTTCATTATATCATAAAGCAATCTTAGGTTTGAATGAATATACATATCCACATGCAAATACAAATGCACTTTCACATGTGCATCTGTGCATGTCGAATTCCACGAATAGAAAGAGAACATGAGAAACAAAGACGATGTGTAGTGCTCGACCTTGAGTTTTGTACGTTGACTTGACTCAATTGATGATACTAATTTCCCTTTCAATGTGACGACTGGCTGGAGTGAGGATACATTGTGAGGAGGATGCGGAGGATGAAGCAAAGAATCTAAATATGGTTTCGTTTAATGTGCAACGTAGTTCGCTATATATGTTGTCTTCGTTATCGTTTTTATTACTTTTGAAGGATTAATGATAGGAGGAGCAGGGAACAGAGTATGACAATTTAGCACATTTCCACCATAAAATCGGAGATCTTGAACGACTTGAGCAAGCAAGACAAACTGATTGCATATGTCTCACTTCACCAACTAACTTTACACGCTCTTATATTCGCCCACATTTTGAGTACCCACTGATAAGATAAATTTAGAAAAATCAATATGAAAACAGTATTTGTCGGGATTTCGGTGAACTTTTTCACACGCACTTTTCTCATCAGATGAATGATATTTACTGTGAGAGGGTGAATGTGGCTCATCATACATTGAGCTGAATTAGTAAAAGTGGTTTTCTAGGATACTCTGACATTCTGCATGTGGATATGTTGTAATTTTGTACTACTGCGTCTTCTCCGCATAAACAACTTTTTGAAGTGATTCTGCACGAAAAATATACAGAATATGAGAAAGAAATGTGATGCGTGTTGTGCAGGTCCGCAGTCCACACACTAACAACATTATTTTGTGCAAGGAGGTAGCGCTTGCGTTCTCTGTATTCCGTTGATACATTTTGTCTTTCGGCATTTTAGTCATCAATTCGATGTTGATTATATGATGAAACATGTACACAACAATGTGCTCTTCGCATCATTGTGTGGACTTGTGGACATGCAATGCAAGCATATACATATGTGTGCAATTGTGCGCATCATCATCATCACTTGTACTCTAAAACACAACCCTAAACTGTAAGAAGTGGCGATGTCATCTATTCTTCACCACTGTTATATTGTACTAACATATGAGATGGTTTGCCTGACGATGTGATTAGGTATGTGATGTGGTGAGATGAGGGAGCTGTGAAAATGGGACGGAAAATTTATTGATGGAAAGTGTTTGGATGGAACAAGCACGACGAATTGTTAAAAATTGAGTTTTTCTGAAAGTAGGTCTTTGAAGAGGATGCATGCGAGTGAGAAATTGGACTAAAATTATCCTAGGATGATTTGGGGTGTTTGTTGGGATAGTGGGAATATGATACAAGAAAATATTTATGAATGAGCATTCAAGCTTTTGCCTTGCACGATTTGCTATTATGGGAAAAGTTGAACTTAGGACATTCTGCATGAGTAAAGAAGCTTACTCACTCACTCGGTTATTTTAAGGACGATTAAATTGTGTTTTTCTCAAAAGGTTGCTATCAAACGAGAGACCAAATACATGCCAAATACCATATGACAATAGCAGAATGGCTTATATGCTAAAGAATAAATTTAAACTTTTGAATAGAATAACGAGAATTGAAAAAGCGTAATGCACAATGCACTGCTCTGCTATATTTTATGTAGTTGCATAATTTTAATAGAAACAAGCTACAAGACTCCAAAGGGATTGAAATCCAAGCACAGCGGAATTGTTCAACATACGAAAGACATGCATAAACCAGTAAAAGAAAAGAATAATAGTTGACAGGTGATAACAGGTAACAAGTAGTGAAAATAAGGAATTGAATGAAATAGCTTCGAAGTGTGAAGTATTAAGTCAATGAAAATTTCTTTTATCCTTTATGTATTTGCGAGTAAAATTAATTCAGCCCATATTTTATATTATGTGTTTATAAATTTTCAGAAGTAGATTTATTCAAATGGTAAGTCTTTTATGAGGTCGTGTTCGATGTTTAAATATTTGTACCATATACAAATAAATACTACGTTTGAAATAAACTTAATTATTAATCTTAGCACGTTTCCTTTCTTTCGAATCTTGCTCACTATTCTCTCGTCTTCGTTTTGCCAGTGCACTCCTGGGATCAAAAATATCAAACCAATCGTCAGATTTTGTATTGGCATCTTTGGCAACCACTCCATCTTTATTTTCGTCCTGAAGTTTCCGAGCAAGCCTTAAATAGGATAAAATTAAAGCTCATAAATAATCCATAAAACATTGGAGATGGAGACAGGCATAACCATATGCCACAAAATTTTCTTTAAATTAATTACCATGAAATGTCATCAGATTTTTCCTCCTCTTCTTCACCTTCTTCGACATCAGCAGGCTGGCTCTCGCTAAATGTTTCTTTTGCGGTTTCAATCTTGCTTTTAAACTTCGCTAACAACGCTAGTGTTTGAGACTTCTCTATCGTCCCCCTTTTTGACGGATTTTGATTTTAACTCCTTATATTTCTGTTGCTCGTCAAGAAATCCTTTGATAACACTATTATCGGCAGCTAATTTAGCTGCCTTACTTTCGGCTTCTATTGTTGCTTGAGCAGCCTCTTCCTGTTTTGTTTCCTGTTCATTTTTCATTGATTTTTTCAGTTGCTTATACTCTTTACGAAGATGCTCGACCCTGCGTTTTTGTTCTTCTTTTTCATCCTTTCCTAAGTAATATCCTTCATCTTCATCGCTTACTTTGCTTTCAGTCTTACTTGGCTTGGAGGAAGATTCCTTTTCCTTCTGGGAAGAGGGCTTGTCATCTTTTCTTTTTAATTTGTCACGAATTGACTCCACTTTTTCCTTTCTGCGTGAAGAAGAAAGAATGAAGAATTGAAGCAACAAATTCCAAACTTTTAGTTTTGTTGGTCTTCGTTACACTAAAGTAAAATACCTTTTATGCCTTTCCTCTTCATCACTTTCTTCGCTTTTAGCAGCCTTTTTCTCGCCCCCTTCATGATCGCTCTCACTGTTTTTATCGGACTCTGAGGATTTTCTAGATTTTTTTGTATCCTTTTGGGACAGAGCAAGTGCCGGCTGTGAACTGAGTTTAGGATCTTTAGCTAGATCATGACTCGACTTGCTCTTCCCAGAAAACTTTTTATTAACTTCGTCAACTTCCTCCTCATCTTCTTCGGCTTCCTCACCAAAACTCAAGAGCTTATAGTTCCTGGTGTAAATATAACGTAAGCATAAAACATACGGATGCCCAATCATTAAAGAAGAAACGAGAATTCGGCAAACCTACTTCGTTGCTGCTGCTTTTGATTTATTTTTATCTTTTTTATCATCTTTAACCCGTTTAATAGTCTCTCGCGGAACGATATCACTAAATGGATTACTGAGTATCTTAGTTTTCAAAATTTTATGCGGGTAATTGGGTTTATCATCCTACAAAGAAAAAATAAAATAAGATGGGTTATATTCTATTCTGATATTCAATTTAAGTCGTAATTGTAAAAATCGATAAATAATACATGAACATGGAACAGTAAATTTGTTCTCATCCCACCCAAGTACCTCATCTGTTAGACCTTCTTCCAGTTTCAACATATTGTAAATAGTATTGCCTCCAATTTTTGCGAATATCGTATGTTTATTTTGCAGTTCTGGTGTTGCCCCAAGGGTGAAAAAAAACTGTGACCCATTATCATCCTTCCCTGCATTGGCCATTGCCACCAGACCTCGTCTAACAAACCTTAGCCTGGAATGAAATTCATCCTACAGATAAGCAAGAAGCAAAATGAGTAACCTTCAATGCACCATTGACTCTGACAACTGATGACTGACAGCACATAGTTTAATTGCAAGTGTGAGCTAAATCGAAAACGAATCGATTTTTTTCAAGACATATCTAAATGACATAATCAGTGATGAACATGTGACGAATTAAAAATAGACTTTTAAATATCGAATCGAATATAAAATACCTTTCCATCAGGAGGAGGCTCCTGTATGTATATATTACTCATGATGAATGATTGATGATATAAGCTGGACTGGAATGGAAGCCGTCAAAATAATCTTGTCACTCTTATGCCTGAAGCTGTGCAAAGTGCACACTACACCACAGACTGGCTATATGCTTTTAATTTAAGATTTCTGTAATGCAAAACCGAAAACCGAAACCTTATTATGTACATGATATTAAATGGCTAAAATTAGAATTCTTAAAAATTATTAACAATTAATTATTTAGAAACATACTATAACGCACATTCTTACCTTAACGCGCTATATATAGCAGAGTTGTAAAATTATAGCCCTCATCAGTACATCCATCCTATACCATTACAACCCACAATCTGATAACCACCACTCAAATAATAAATTAGATAGATTAATTAATTAGATTAATCACCTACCTTATGACAATGTTTACATTTAGATTCATGCTTTGCTTTCAGCCGTGCTATGTTTGTGCACCTTCCTGCCAACCAATCAAATCAAAACATTTGTTTTGAACACAGCGCGCTTGATCAGGATTGGCTGTGTATTGAAATCAGCAACCGGCTGACAGTGAGAGGAATATAGTGTTTGACTGTGAAGTTTGCACTTGGAAGAATATCGCTCTGTCATTTCGTACAATTCGGGTACATTTTTATGTGTAAATGGTCCACCTGTATCCTTATCCTAAAATCCTGCTATCCTAATTCTGCAATCAAAAAATACACAGTTTAGATTAGAGCGAGTAAATCCATGACCAAGTCAATAACAAAAGAAGTTCATCGTCTTCGTTTGGCAGTTCGAAAGGAAACGTTTTGAAGTAATTTATTGCTGCTTATAAAATTATTACGACTCAATTGATAAATCAACGGAAGTAACCACCTTTCTATTGGAAATTTCAAGTTTTTATAAATTTAAGCTTAAGGTAAGTTGTTTGATTGATGTGACAAACTAATTGTAAGTGTGAAGTCATTGCATCGTAGTAAATTAATTTGGAGTGGCTTGAGGATTGTAGGTGGGAGTAATGAACTGAACCGAATAATCATTTGACTTGACAAATTTGAGTTTCAACAAAAACAGATCACAACCATCATAAGTCATTTAAGTCATATATATCATCAGAAGTAAATTAGGTGGAACTAGTGACTAGTGGTTTTACGTGGTTTTGTACCTGTACTGTACTTATCATGTATTTGTAATTATGAATTATTTTTATGCTCTCAATATTTAGAACAGCTGACAGCATCATGTCGCAAGCCCACGAAGATTTAGTTGCGCAGTTCCGCGATATTACAGGCGTGGATGCAGAGAGAGCTAGATTTTATCTGGAGGCATCTGGATGGCAACTACAGGTAATACCAAGAACAACGTTCTGACAATGCAACTTTTGACTTTTACAACAACGTAATCGTAATTTGTTAGCGCTCTTGGGTAGTTATATAATTCTAAAATATTAAATTATTGGTCATTTTAGTTGGCGACTCAAAGTTTCTTCGACGCCGACGGAGAAGCAGCGGATGATATGGTACAAGATAACGAAGACTCTGACCCAGAGGTAGATGCCGAAACCAGACAAAGGCTTAATCAAAATGTTCCTGGAATATTGCAGTCTATGATTTCTGGTAATGCAAGTAGTGCCACTGCTATTTCAAGGGGATCAGGGAACCCTAAAACAAAGAAGGCCAAGAAGCAACCTGTTCAAAGGTAAGTTATTTTATTGAGTAAGATTGAGTAGGCGTCCAAATGTAAGTTACCTTAAATTGATTGGATATGAAAACCATTAATCACCTAGGACAGGACCGATGACTCTTGATGCTTTGAAAAATCAAGAATCAGAGGAAGAGAGTTCAGATGAGGAAGACAAGGGGCAAGCATTTTATGCTGGAGGATCCCTCTCCAGTGGTCAGCAGGTTCTAGGACCACCTCGGAAACGTGATGAACTTGTTGCTGAAATGTTTAAAAAAGCCAGAGAGTAATTTAAAGAAACAAATATAGATGTATTACACGTTTTCATGTTAAAGTAACTGCACAATACAATACGGCTATAAATTTTGTATTTTGATTTAGACACGGAGCGGAAGAAGTTGAAGGTCCACCACAGATGATTAAAAAGAAACAATCAGGTGGAGGAGCATTTTCTGGTGCTGGATATAAGCTAGGGGATACGAAGGAGGCTACTGACACTGTTGGCGCTTCAAGCTCCTCAAACGCTAATGCGAAATCTGAAACTCGAGAAGTTGTGCTTCGGCTTTGGAGCACAGGCTTTACTGTTAATGATGGTCCATTGCGAAGTTACCAAGATCCTTCAAACATGGATTTCCTTATCTCTGTAAAGCGAGGAGAGGTTCCAAGAGAATTAATTCGTGAATTTCAAGGGCAAGAAGTCGAAATGACTATGGAGGATAAAAGGCATGAGGATTTCGCCCCACCGAAGAATTCAGCTAGAGCATTTGCAGGCAAAGGGCAAACTCTGGGCAGGTAGTTAAAATTCTGTGATTTAATTGAGTATCGTCACTGTCAGTGTGTATTTATGATAGTTTAACATGTTAATGGAAATATCATAGTCCTAGTCCGGTAGCTGTTGGTTCCACCGCCCCGTTGAGCGAAGCTGACCGTGCAGCAAATGAGGCTGCTGCTAGGGATCGTATTCCATTAGTGGATGGAGCCCCTACGACTAACATTCAGTTTCGGCTGACTGATGGCACTCGTTTGGTGGCCCGGTTTAACCCCAGTCATACTGTCAATGATCTGTATAGCTATGTAAACCTGTAAGTTACAATTGTAGCCATTTCTTTGTGCATTTCATGTCATGTGGTTTTGTAGAGTAAAATAATTCTTCTTTTTTTCAGGGCAAGACCGCAGTATGCAACCGCTAACTATGTTTTCACCTTATTTCCTAATACGGAATTGGCGGATAAAACCCAAACCATAGAGTCTGCTAAGCTTTCAAATTCCGCATTGATTCAGAAAATCAAGCAGTAAATGAATAAGTTGTCAATTCGGAGATTTTACATTTTTTATTGGTGTTATAAATAATGCGTCATCATTTTCAAATAAATTCCCAAACACGCCCATCTAATCAACCTTACACTAATATAAGCATATATTCTAATAATAGGCAAACTATCGTAGAACAAAGCAACATAGTCAAGTAAATCAAGTTTAAACGGCCATTATTTGTACACTGTTAAAATGATATAGCTCTTGCCGCTATGTCAGCTTTAATATATGAAATTCGTGTTACATCTTCGTGTTGTTCTTTCTTTGTATATTTATGTGGTAAAAATTTAAAAATAAAAAATGAAAAGTATTCATTTTTCATGTTCACGTGTATGTAGAGGGTAACGTATTTATCGGTATGCTAACCTATCCGCGTAGGTTATATGAATATGAATGCGTTATGTTTAGTACGATACTTATTTTAGAGAGGTTGTGTAAATTATGTGCATATAATTTGGAACCCGGTTAATTTTTTGTCAATAAATGTAAGTGATGGTGAATATGGACTTAAGTAATCGTACCAATGTCATTAGTATGAAAAAGACCCATAAACCATTAGAAGAGCAAACTAACTCATTATCAATTTATCAATCATAATTTACACTTGTAAAACATTTTATTTCCATTTCCAAATATAACAGTATAACACAGACCATAATGAACGGTAACGTAAAATGTTCCTAAGAGTATTATCGTGTCAAAAAACATAAAGGTTTAAGTTTTGTAATATTAGGGATGACTTAATACTTATATTGTATGCATAATATGCATATATGTCATGTAGCCCTGTCACTTGTCAGCGCTGAGCGCAGCGTCGTATTTCTAGCAACAAAACAATTATCCTATATTAACCTGGATTGATACCGACCTGATGAAAGCGACCGTTTACTTTGACTGCAGTACATAATATAAGAGTCTGCCTGTACAATAATATTGTTATTTTAAATTAATTTAAAATCATATACCTATACATATGTCACTAACCGATCCATTGCATAATTTTCATGATATTTTTGGCACCTCATTGTATATATATATAGTGAATCTGGAAGAGATGTCGTTATAATTTAAACTAAAGAGTCAACAAGTCACAAGTTTTATTGTCATTAATTAATTATAATGCAATCAAGGAGAGATATACATATATTTTTGCTATATGCATTTGTTTAGATGTACATAGAAAAAAAGCTGCTTTTAATACTCACATACTACTAACCGCCATTTCACTTTCACTCCACACTATTGACCATGGCCAAGTAGTGTTTCAGTACATTGTTACATGTATCTCGAATATATTCAGTTTTGTATGGACGTGCAAAACATTAGAAGGTAGGTATATCTTAGGTGCTTAATAGTGGTGCAATCTACTTCTACAAAATGCCTTTATTTCAGTACATCACATTTGAATCTAAACATTAAGTTGTAAGGCAATCGATGTATGTATATATACATAGTAAACTGAGCTACACGTCACGCGCGTTCTACATAACAATCAATAATTATTATCAAAACCGTCAACCGTCCTACTCGTCCAACAGTATCAAAATGTTTGAGAAAATGCTAAGATCAAGTTTATATGACAAATGAACGAAACAACATGTAACTGGCAGCTAAACGTCATTACTTAATTTCTGTCTATCTTTAAAAATGCTATCTTGTCGCTGTTGTACAGCTTTTTTAGCTTTCAAAGCACCTATCTTTCCAATCACTCCGTCGTCACGCCCGCCGTCATCAACCAAGTTATCTACAACCTCCCCACTATTTTGGATCGGGTTTTGAATCACATTAGGATTTGCTTTGTTTCCGACATGATTCGCCTTAAGATCCTCAACAGCTGCCAAGTCATTGTCTGGTGGTTTAACCCCATGCCCATTTTTAGAAATGAATGTATCATCCACCTGGGTATGTTTGTGATTGTCGTAATTATGATTGCCACCAATTCCTAAATTCAACTCATTAATTGATCCAGGCATCAAAGCTGGATTGTGGTCGTCATCTAATGAATGTAAGCGAATTCGATCATTTTGAGGAGGTGGTGAGCCAAAAACTTCTAAAACTTCCAGAACATTACGAAGTCGGTCATACTCGTGCTTATATATTAGGAAACAAATGAAGCTGACGAGCCCGAGAGAGACGATAAGAAGCTGCTGGTACTTTTTCATCTTGCTTGACGATGTCGGGTACTGCTTTCCTTAACCTTATATTAGTTGTTAAATAATTATCATTTCTGCCTTCCTACGGGTGTGTTTCATCAGACACCAGTCACCATTGATATCCGTAATCCGTTGGGTATAATTTGTTCACAAAAATCTGCTGAAACGTAATAATTCAATGCCGAAATGTAGCAAAGCAAAACTGAATCCTGTCCGCGTGACAGGACCGGACCACAACCTAGTGAAAGCTTCTGATTTCGTGCTGTCCGCTGTAATTAATAGGAATAGATCAGAATTCCCAAAATCCTCATCCGATCCCGTCACAGCCAGTGCAGTTAAAAGCCCAAATCCCTCTTCAGAAAGGAAGAAATTTGTCTTGACAAAGTCAAACAAAAAAATCCACACCTACTTGTGACTTGTCGTCGTTTGTTCCACTGATGTCGCTAACAACTAAAGTGGAATAAGCTATGGTTGCGGTGGTCCATAAATAACCGATTTCCACAGAGTTGACAGTTGACACTATGTGCGTCCAACACTTAAGCGCCTAAAAAATTAAAAAAACAAACTATTTTAACAACGCACTTTATATAGAATAAACTGTTGACTGTATGAACTTCAGGTCCTATTGCCTGTTCTATTACAAGCCCAAGTTTGGAAATAATTTAACATTCAACATTAGTATTGCCGTGTACTTACAACTTACGGAAGTTTTTCAAGTTTTAATCGAAAATATTAAATGCTAGCACGATCACAATATACTAATTCACCTCTTCCAACCGATTCGGATATTTCGGATTCTGAAATTTCGACGTACAGCAAACAGCNAACAGCTTGGGAATACGAATTTAAAAAGTCCGAACAACTCAACCAAACATCTGTGTACGTGAGTGAGTGAAATTGTGGTGGATATGAGATTTGTTGTAAATACACAACGCAATTGTGCTGTTTTTTTATGTGTACTTACTTATATATATCCAGCCAGATCAGAGATCAGATACAACAAATATTCGGTTCGGATGATCTTTGTGTTGAATGTGTTTATTCCATTATTCCAGCGCCACAGTACTATATTCTCACAATCTTACCTACGCAAACAGTATTTTTTTATTGCTACCTGTTCAAATACCGATCTCTATAACTTTGACAATTTGCGTCGTTAATGCATTTAAAGGTGAAAAAATATTGGTCCTATGCAAGTGCATGTGTGCTTTTAGCTGTAGCTGCATACACAGTTTGCTGTGGACAAGAAAAGGTCTCTCTCTTTCAATCTACAGTTGACAATATAGCAGAGACCAATAATTCTGTCGCAGATTTAAATTTTGACATTTCTGCCGTGCTTTCTAGACTGTGAAACGTACGTCGAGTCGATATTGTTTGTTGTGACGTTAACCAAATTTCCTGCCATGTAATTTCAAATTTGTAACATGATTAGTGTAAAATTTCTCACATAAGTAAACTTCATCGTTTTTTATGAAAATGAGGAAATCTTTTTAGTTTTCTCATTTATACTTAGGTCACTATTTCAATGGCGGAGGTCAGAAGCCGCCCTTTTGTATGCTTAAAGGGACATTTGGATAGGATCTGACTGAACTGGTGTGATAGCTGAATTCCCCACCACAGGCAATACAGTTAGTTACACCGACGACGATAACTCATAGAACTTGTGTATTTTGATAAAAATAATGACAGAAGAACGAGTTGGTAAGCGGAAGACCCAGGTTAGCTTTACGATCAGAGCAGAAAAGGAACCTCGGTGAGCGTTTTTCAGATTTCGCATTATAGAATGTAGTATGTTTTTGGAAAATCGCACTAATATGCTTTTACTCGCGTTTCTACGCAGGCATCATTCCGGGGTTTCAAGCGTTAAATATGATCCTGCAACAGATAGGTAGGATTCACAGAGCGTCCCTGCTCCCTACTATTGATTTTGTCGTTATATACTAACCTACCTAGTTAAAGCGTGAATTTAAGGATAAGCAAGAATAATTTCTATATGGTT
>JAHZNA010001186.1:0-19006 GCA_027743935.1 Sinodicranocentrus sp. ZH6
AGGTGGAGTTGTCTGTCGAACTCTACCCTGGTTAAGTCCTCTCGTAGCAGGAAGCCCAGATAGAGTTACAGCATTGTCGGAGAGACAGGCTAACTCAAAGAAGAATCGTCTTGCAGACCTGGGGTCCTCAAGAAGATTGGAGGTGTGTGTGAAAAGAGAACGGGTAAGCTCTTGGCGTTATGTTACTGTGTCTTCCCTCAGAAGTGAATTGATGGATCGCAATAGTGCTCGACCACTATCACGGACACGGTCACGTCGATTGAGGCTCCAGTAATCGGCCATTGTGAATAGTAATTGATTGAGATGGTGATATTAATAATTGTCACAGTTGAAAGGAAGTGTTGACAGCGAGAGTGAAGAGTGCAGAATGGAAAAATTAGAAGAAAGTTGAGAGAATAATTAAGAAGGCTGAGAATGGAATACGTGGTACAGAAGAAAGATGCTGACGATGGTTCATTAATCTGGGATCAAGATTAATGAAGTGGACAATCATGATCATCGTGTTCTTCGGATAAACAATATCCGCAGAGGGATTTCATGTTGTCCATACATTGTGGATTAAGTTTGCCATCTCTGCAAAATTCACATTTCGCATGGACGAAAATTTGTTTGTCTTCAAATGCTGAACTGGATGAGGAGTCATTGTCGTATGAAAGGTGATTGACCTCTCGTTCGGCTTGGGATGTGTGCTCCTCTGAAGTAGGTAAAGCTCCTTCCAGCGAATTTGAAGAATATGCACTAACTGAGTCAGCATTGTTGTCTTCGTTCATTCCTGGAATTATTCTTTGTGAATTGACCTCTATGGTGTCAGCAATGGATGGTGGCCTGAATGACATGGTGTCACGTTCCCAGTCAGAGATGTCATCGAAGGGAAATAGGAGTTCATCTCGTCCCTTGGTGGGGTCGTATTCATTGTCTGTAGAGATGTCGTCATACTCAGGTACTAAACTTCTGTATTCCATTAACCGTGGTGGTGAAATGGGAACAGGTGTAATATACCTTGGTGGTGGTCATGATGGGATGCTAAAGTTTGTGTCATTCATGCAAAACTTCTCAGTGTGACCATTAAGATTGCAGTTATGACATTTCCGCTCTCTGAGTAACGCGCAATTGGTAGAAAGATGGCACATATTCTTACAATAAACGCATCTGAGGTGTGCAGTTTGAGATGATGACGGTTGCTACCTTTTAAGGAAGCACCTGAGAAATGATGGTGATGTATTGGTGTTGACATAGGAGTGAAAATATTATTACCGAAATTCCTTCCTACTTCATTGGGGGTTTCTGTGCAGTTACGCATGAGGTGATCGACCTTGGTGCATAACCAGCACTGTATAGGTGGGTCCGTTCTGCTTCTTGGGGTCAATATTGGACACTGAGTGATGTTATGACCTCGATCGTCACAAACGTTACATGTGTGCACTGCGGTACGGCGCTGAGCTAGTTGTGGTCTGCATCCCATCGGTTTGTTTATTCGAGTGTTGAAACGATCGAACTGGAATCGAGGTGGATTGGTGGTTTTGTCAGTTTCTTCCTCTTCAAGCTCGACTGTTGCTCGAACAATTGGAGACATGCGCTGTATGATTCGATTGAGATGAAGTATCCACTCAAAGTCTTGAGTGTTGAAAAACCGGCTTGAGGTGATCCTCTCGGTGGCCAATGATATTAATAGTTGAATTTTAGTCCAGAATGATAGCCAAGATGATCCGTCCTGATTTGCCTTTGGGCGCTTTGGAGTCAAGCGTTTCCGGTTGAGGCGGTTAAATCTCCACATTTTGTATTACTCGTTTGTTAGGAAACGGTAAGTATCAGTTTAATGACAACTGGAGGTTTAAATGTATTTCAACTGTTCTCGACTGTGGTTGGATGTCAAGTGTTGGCTAAGTTGACACTCCGTCCTGGATGGCGTTTATATATCAGTGACAATGGGGTCAGATGTAATAATCC
Source organism: Sinodicranocentrus sp. ZH6 (assembly GCA_027743935.1). Lineage (NCBI taxonomy): Eukaryota > Metazoa > Arthropoda > Collembola > Entomobryomorpha > Entomobryidae > Sinodicranocentrus > Sinodicranocentrus sp. ZH6. Next base: position 1,948 of record JAHZNA010001186.1, read on the forward strand.
GAATTTTTAAGCTTCGAAGTAACCTCATGATTCATGATGCGTTATTTGAATACATAATATTAAATTGCATCAAATATGTAGGTAATGTTGTATGTTCCGAAGTTGTCGGTAGGTAATTAAATGCGACTTGAAGTTGGTTACTTGGAGATGACGATTACATTTAACTCGCCAAATTGGGTCAGGATGATGCATTGTTTTAGCCGAAAGTTGTCGATTGCTGACTAGCTTCCTGCGTTGGCCATCCTGCTGTTACTTTTTCCGTTTCTTGCTTAATGTCTCTTAGGTAGTTTCTACGGCCGCCTGTGATACTCTTGGATTGCAACTTTTGGCTTTTTGTATCTTTGTGCTGACGTTTGAATAATCTTTTTAATGACGTGGCTTTCTAAGTAGGATTTTTCTCATCTACTACTGTTATCTTAATTTTTCCATGTATGAAATCTTCCATATTACTTTTAAATAGCCTAAAAAGGCCTGATTTTTTAGGGAAATGTTTGTTAGGTACATAATGACCATAATTAATGCGAGAATGATGATTTGCGCAGTTTCCAGCGTTACGTAGGCGACCTGCATTTCCTCTTGCATGGGCATTTGTGACGTAACTTGAGGCTGCGTAGTTAGCATGGCAAGTACAACGTTGATTAAAGAGGAAGAATTAAGCGCTCTTGCATAATCTGCTTCTGCACTGGTAAATGCTTTGAACTTAATCATCATGATAATGATGATAATGACGACTATGACTATTGTAAATGCTGCTCCAAATGAGACGTATGTACCAGCCAGTATCTCAACAGGGATTTCATGAAGAAAATTCGGCTGTGTTGCAGAGAGATTTAGTATAGGTATATTATCCTTCCATTCTCTATCTACTAGGTCGTTCCCACTGTGTGAGTAGGTATTTTTAGTTATCATGGTTTTGGTCTCTGTGATCCAATGAGCTAGTAATGTATGAGTAACGGAATTTGATATTCCCGATTTTCGGCATGGGAAATCGGGTTGAACTTCGATTCCATTGATGTTTACAGTACAGTTGCACTCGATAGAAATAATACTAAGAACATGTTGTTGCTCAACAGGTAGTAGGTATTTCTTACAATCGTTGCATGTAATGTTTATATATTTGTCTGAGCTGATTACTCCAAACTCATTGTTGCTGATTTGAGTGATTATCGGCTTGCTGTTATCATACGTAGAACATGTAAATGAGCATGATTGACGCAATTTTTCTACTGAGCTTTTCTGTAGTATAGCTTCCTCCATGGAATTGTGTATGACGGTGAGCTGTGCGTGCATACATGGATATGTAGCATAGTTCTGAATTCTGATATATGTATTCGTCTCTCTACTCCTGTTATAGGTCTAATGGATGCACCGTTTTTCCCAATGATATAGTCTGTGGTGAGCGTAATGCTGCAAACAGAGTTCTCGAATAGGAATGGGAGTGCGTTAACTGCGTAAAGTTTGAAAAATAGCATGTTGTAGTTTCTAGATGTAGGTAACGATGGGGTTCGTTAAATGGTAAAACATTTATTTTTTTCAGTGCTGCCTAAGATTATTCTGTAATTCCGTAAGTATCTGCTTGACCCTGCAATCTGCTAATACTCTCGTAAGTTGGAGAGCTACCGTCGTTCTATGAAGCACCTTTGCTTGCATAGAGATTACATCTTCTAAATTAATGATTCGTGTCTCATTTAATGCAATATTTTTGTGAGTTTCCTGTTGAGGTTCAACATATTCTCGTTTTTTTGCATTAAATAAGTCATTATTTCGTGCGAATATTTGTTCATTAATGTGATATACTTAATTACCGTATCGTGATCCGCGGCAACTTGTGCCCTCATATCCACACAAGATTTCTTAAGATTGTTGTGATTTTGTTGTAAGTTAACAAGGTCCGAATTTCTGCTGATTCCACAGAAATTTAACAGTCCAGCTGTGTAAGAGTGTTTATTCTGGAGTTAAGAATATTCTATTGTTTCATGACATTATTAGAAATATGATTAATCATTGGTACAATAGTCATGCTCATATGACTATTGTACCCTGAAATAGCAATATGGGCCAGTGTGTTAGTTGCATACTAAGTAAGTCAGTAGTTCGGCATATGACTTTGAACATTGAGTCATATGCTGGAATACATGGTATATCTACGCAACTTATAAATATAGAGTTGTCATCACCTCGTGGTGATGAGTTTACATGTCTCAGGCAAACAAACTCTAGAGTAACTCTTGTCTGAAGTGAACTCTGACACACAACATGTTGTCTCAACTTTATAATTCATTGAAACCATCTAAGCTCATCCTTTGGCACTCGGGCCGTCCCGAGTGCAAAAGCAATCAAAGTATAAGATCGTGACTACTCTTTACTGTCATACCACAAACATATTCTTCTATGATTTATATTTATAAAATTTATTTCACTTCAACTGCATAACTTTTTTGCTCTTGCATATAAAATGCAAAAACAAGATGCTGCATAACGAGAAGAAACAAAAGACAGACAGCCATTTCTAACATGCTTTTGTCCAGCAGCGAGCAAAAAGTGTGTTAGAAATTGCAGTCTATATATCAACACATGAGTGTAGATTTTTTGAGAGTGTATAAAATTATGAGTGCAGTAATTTTAAACATGTTTCATTAAACATGTAGTGTAAGAGATTTAAAGATGAATCATGATTCATGATCATTATTATAGCCGCTTTTCGCACACGAGAAGTAATGCAGTTAACACTGTTGTGGCCTTTATAATTTGGCCTATAGGGCCTAAGTTTTTACAAAGTACGCAGATAATGACAATGATGATTATTACTATATAAATAGTAAGATACGGTAGTTAGGATCTTGCGTCGATGTGTAAAGGTAGATCCAATTCTTCCTGAGCTGGTGACGTCAAATTTAGGACTGCAACATGAGATGGCCAGTCATGATTCATGATCTCGCTCATGTTGGGGAATAATGTATGTGGAGTAAGAACATTTGTCTCAATGCGGGGAGAAAGTGTTGGATTCTTGTTTTTCCGACTTCATTTTCGGGGCATGGCCAATCCGGTGTAATGTTGATTTTATTGAAAATTGCTTTACAGTTGCAGTTGATAACTAGTTTCAGAATTCCTTCCATGCAAGTTATGTTTTATATTATGGAGGATGAGTTTACTTAACCTATTTGAAAACTTTCTTAAAAATTCAATATACCAGAATGAGTTGCAAAACTGTTGGCTCTGATTCTTCTTGAGAAATGCATTCAAATGTGCATGATTTTTTTAACGGTTTCATCATTACTTTCCTCATTATTGCATTTATTTCTTAGATTTTAGTAAACCGTGTTTTCGGTTACTTTCAGTTTTTATTAATGGACGGTTTAATTAATTAGTCATGGTTATATTCGTTTATTTATTGTTTGCATTCTTTTGTCTTTATTTAAGTGTTAGGTAATCTGTTGAATGTTTGGCATTTGTGCGTCAATCGTACTATTACTACCTATTTTTATACTATTATTGATTTTTAGTTTTATCGTTTATTGGTTTTGAGTTTTTTATTGATTTTCGTCAAACATTCATGTCGAAATGACAAGAATTTGAACAGATTGTTGATATTAAGATGATTCGGCCTTGAATCTTTATGTACTTTTTCTAATGTGTCTGATTGCAGAGTGTTTTATTCCGAATTTGGCAATCAACATTTAATAAAGTTATATCCGATGATAAATCTACTAAAACGAATGTTGTTTGTGGTGGGGTGTAATTCTAGTAAAGCTTAGCCGTTAGTAATTTATTTTGTCTTTTGATAATTAGTTACTTTTCTAATTTGTAAATAAGAGTCTATTTCTACGTATTCTTCTGGTGAGAATCCCATTCCTGTAAAGTTGGTCTATCTAGCCTATGGTACCAAATGTACCTTTTTATTAAATCTGGTAAAACTCAGTGTGTGCTTATCTTCAGCATCGTGAAAAACGAACAATGACTGAACAATACTAGCTAAAATATTTTGAGCTGTGGCATAAAAAATCTTCAAAAATTTTGTATAAAACATCAGTAATTTAAAAATTCCACAACTTGGATGGTTAATAAATAAAATTATACACATACTTAATACATGTGAAAACTTTTTTTAGAAGTTTTACTGGTACTGCGATGATTTCCTGTGTAGATCTTTATAGAACATAATCACTTGCCAGGTGGCAAAAACTCTACAATTTTTTTTGTAAAACAGTTTTATTTTCCCGAGGGGCACGATTCTTTATACATTGATTTTATATATTCCTTCCAGATGAAGCTCAGACACTCAAACACCATGTAAAAACCTAGTTGTGCCTATCATTTACCTGAAATCTGAACAGTATTTATTTACAGTAAAATATTTACAAATTTATCGCCATTCGTTCCTCATGCAAGTGCTACTAAAGATCATAGCAAACCGTATTTTGAAAGCTCTAATAGCATGTTTTAATGCGTATTTACGATGATTGATGAGATTATACTTAAAATCCTTAACATAGGTATTTTAAACTGATTTTACATTTCCTCCTTTTAAATTTTTTTCAATAATGCAATATAATATTGAGAGTGTAACTGTTATATGATTCCATTGGTTTTCATCGTTTAATTTTTGCTCACATCAAAGTAAATATTCATGACCTTACTTATGAAACAGCTTTGGATAGCCTAAACTAATTTCATATGTCTAAGTATGTTTACATTGCTATCGATGGACCCATTTGTTCTTTCGGAAACAGCAGAACCGGAATCAGCTTTAATTCTGGAAAAAAATTCACACTTAACAATTTATTTAAAACCTGAATTCTAGAATATGTGAAAAACTTTTATTAAAATCTATTTTTTTCTGATTCTTAATTACTCTTTTTATCGAATTACAATGTCAACGATTAAATAAATACTTGGATTATTATTCCTGTCATAGCTTAGATGATACTATTTAAGACTCAAAGTTCGCTTGCAAGCAGACATTTGCATCACACAAATAAAAGAAAATACAAAAATCGTTCAGATTTGAGGTACATGATAATGATAACTATGATAAGCCCCTGCTCATCCAAGTTTTTTGAATGAGCTTTATCTAAAAAAGAATCTCGACTTTGATGATGAATGCAGTAAGGAATGTTGTAAGGTAAATGGAAGTTTTTGTTTTGAAATTCGACATTCATTTTATTTACACGATTTAAATTTGTTTTTTTAAATTAGTGAATTACCTACTATGATTCTTACTTGCATAAAAATATCCTACATAGTCCTCATAAGTTATGATAGAAACATCCAGACAGCTTTTGTTAGTACTGCATGACTGAAAGCTGGATTTCAGGATGAAAATAAGATTTACTCAGGTTGGACTATTGAAAAATGCAATTAATGAATGGATTCTGTATGAATACGCCACTTAATAAACAAAAAGATTATCTGTCAAGCCCCTTTCTTAACTCACACATTCCTTATGCACACACGCACTCATATTGCATTCCTTTTAGATCCAATTTTATTTTGTAAATGATTAAAGCTCACAAAAAACTTGATATCTCAACTGTAAAAAAGTTTTATTAAAATTTTGGTTTTCTGGGTTTTCATAATATGTATTATAATACTTCTATAATATTTATGTTCCATTTACTATAATATGACTCTTTAATGTTAACTTATGTGGCCCATTTTGAAAATAATATGTAAATTATCTTATTTTATATTTAATTAACTTATGCAAGTTCATCAAAACAACGCGTAACCATGTTATGTTCTGTGTCACGTAAATAAACTCGCCAATTCAATTTACGCCACGGAAGAAATCATTATAAAATGAGCAGAACCAGTATTGGATAACCTGTTTATTCTCGTTTGGCTGTCAGCTTCTGAATCTTGTATCGACTTTTTGAATCACACTCACGTAAGTAGCATTTCTCCTGAAGGACACTTGCATTGCTAGTCGGGAAAGAATTTGTCCACCGAAAGCCTACTATTCCCTTTTGAACTTTTTGGAGTTGCAATTTGTTTTGCATATATTCTACAGTTGCTTGTAGGAAAGCGATAATCGATTGGATCAATTGTGTGGATTAAGTGGAAAATTACTTTTATCCACAACCTACCCAAAGTGAATATTGATTAAGGTTGGTCATAAAGTAAAACAAAGCTTGTTGTTTACCATAAATTCGCCTTCATGTGAATAAACCATACAAATATGATGGACAAAGGACATTAGACACTCATTGCCAGTTAATAAGAAAGAAATTAATCGCCTCCTCCTTTTCATGCCTATGAATTCATTGGGAGTAGACTTTTTGGAATAAAGGAACACTTTCGCCACTTCATACTGCTTTCTAGCTTCATTCAAGTCTCTCGTCATTTACGACCAAGCATTATGCAGTTAGCCCGATATCGATTTGGAGACATGACGGCAATATGTATTGAGTGATAATTTTTGTCAAGTGAGAATAATAAATTTTACACTTCTCGGTGGAATTTCCCATTCTAATTTACCTATTTCCTATTTTCCTAAACTCTAAAAGTAAATTGCAAACAAGTTGCACGTCGTGATAGTGTATATGATGTAGAATTATTCAAGCAAAAGCAGTACAATAATTTTATCAACATTAAAATCCTGCAAAACAAAAAGAGTCAACTTATCAAAAAAGTTGCTCTCGATCATCTCCACCCTCAAACTTGCACAAGATTTGATGTATTTCCGCAACCATAAATTTTTGCAATATTTTCTATTCCTCATCACTGTAGCCTTCGCATTTTCACTCCAATTGTAGACCTTTCCGGCATATCCATATTTCACAACTAGGCATGTGATCGAATCGATGACGCAAAGAAGCGAATTGACAAAAACAGGTATGCCTACTTCCGTTTTGTATTTGACGCAAACATACACTGCAACAATTTCCGACAGACTAACTGCCCATGTGAAAACGATAGTGATGCCTTTCTTATGCAACTCATTGTAGAACCCGGTGAGAATTTGAGCTTGACGGTAGATCCTTGGAGTATCCCGATCCCATCGTTTCATTTTTCCATCAATCGAGCTTCTTTGCAAAGCCAACGTCATTTAAATATAAATAAGTTTTAAGCAGTCATTTCTTTTTTAAATCTACATCTCAGATGAATTTCTTATTTTACTAACTATACTTTAGCATAGCTGTCATTTCAGTGAACAGTGGAAACAATTATCATAGTTAGTGGAGGACATCCTTTTCATTTTAAACATTTCTACAGACCTTTTCTAGCTGTAAATTTTATATTGAGTTGATTTCATGTCCTCGGATGTCCCCAGTTTATACCAAGCAAAAATCAATATCAAGCAATCTTTAAGAAATTGTGAAACAATTAAAATATTTATGGAAATTATTTAAGAAAAGATGTATGAAAAACCGTCAGTCCACTAGCTATTTGAAAGTATGGATTGAAATAGATGTTATGGCTATTGACGTGTAAATTTGACTTCAGATTGGTCTCCTACAACGGAAGGGGCGAGATTAAGACTGGGATAGAATTCAGAATGGTCGCCGATCCTTCATCCGGGTTCGTTACTTTCATATCCTTGAAATTCTTAACTAAATGGTTTCATCCATTGTGAGAATCGGCGAGGAAGGTAGATTGTCGTGGTACCCAGGAGAAATCCAGATTAATTAAATATTTTTAAGTGATTATTTTAAAAGGGTATACTATGGATGTTCATGTTCATGAAGGTTGTAAACAAGCGTGATAAGGTTGGAAATTAAAGTAATTTAGCTTATTATAATTGAGTAAGTATAATTGAGGTACTTTTCTACCCCTTTTTTTTCTTCCAGGGAAAGCACATGAAACTTTCTCTTCCAACAAAGTATTGGTATCAACGACATTGAAAACTTATTTTATTTTGGCAAGATTGAAAATTTACTTAATCAAATATACATTATTTAGTATTTGACAGGTAGTGTCATGTCACGATTACTTTAAAGTAATTTCGTCTGGATTTAAAAACCAGGAATGAGAAAATGTTTGAAGGAAAATGTTTGGCTGAAATATATTTTACAGATGGATTTTTGTCACGGGAAAACAAGAGGTAATAAAGCTTGGAAATATGATGCAAATTCAAAATACGTGTAATAAAATACTTATAATCAAAATGCCACTTTGGACAGTTTTTGGTGGTAAATTTGTTCCCTCCCGATGTAAATCATTATTATTTGTTGTAAACTGTTTTGTTATTGATAATTTTAATTCTTGATTACAAATCCACATTGATTTTACAAACGTTTGAAAACCTGTGTGACGATTTTATTTTTTGCCATTCGCTTTAGAGTCATTCCCTCCTTTGTAAACTCTATTAAGTCGTTGCTACTCACGTCCGGACAAGTCAGTAAACGAGCTACAATCGTCTCGCCAATTTTGTAGAGTGACTATAGGTTACAAAATAGTTTTATCATTTTAATTTCACTAACTAACTGTTAGAAAGTGGTAAGAATTGTAATTACTGATGAAAACTTACTTTGCACTTTTTCCCGTCCACTTGAACGGCTTCGAATTCTTCTCCTGACTGAAAAACATAAGTTTCACCTTTTGGACCTGCATTGTGCTTGAGGGTCCATTTCTTACCATCTTTGGACAGATCAAATCCTAATGTAACTTTCATCAAGAAATCCCTTATCTGTTCGCTATAGCCTAGGAGAATACAAACTGAAAATAGTAAAAAGAGTGAAATTAAATTTGAAGAATGTATTTAATACATTACCCAATGCTTTCATATACTCATTATAAGCGGGATCGGAAGGACTAGAAGTCATCTCGAACTTGCCGACACGAAGATCATCAGCTATTTTTTGGGAAATGGGTGGAAAATAAAGTACAATCAAGAATAACTATTAAACATAAGTTAAAAAATGTAATGGCGTTAGCAAAATGTATTATTTTGAGTTTAAAAGAATTGAAATAAATATCTTACAACAAAAGCATGTCGAAATTATGGTAACAACCATAATCAGTGATGAAATCACTACATACTTCATTTTTGCGTTGATTTTGATGATTTTTTTTTAAATAAGCTATTTGATTTGATTGGAAAAGGTTCAAAAAATGGTACGAAAAATGCACTACGTGTTTGCGTATTTGCTTGTGTTAAAAGGCTGACGTGGCTTCCTGGAAAAGTGTGACGATACGATTGCCGGAATGCGGACAATGGGGTTATTACGTATATGCTCTAACATGGAAAATGTGTGAGGTAACGCTCAAGTTACGGCGGGAAATTATGAATCTGAAGCTTGTTTGCCGTTTGAATGCGCACAATCGGCAGAGTAAAAAGCGAATTTATCATAAATACTTCCATTCAAATAACATGGTAAAAATATTGACAATATTTTATTTCACTAAAAAAACTTTCGCCAATTAAACACATTTTGAATTTACACTTTAATAAAGTTCGTTTCCAATTTTTTTAGATTATTTATTTTCCGCGTGTATACTATTGCATACAATAGGATGCACTGTAGCATGATTGAACAGTAAAGCGGGTGTAAAGTGAATTCGAAATCTGTCGTGTTTTGCATCCCTTAGTGTTTCGGTTAATAACAATTTTTAGTTTTCTTACCGTTCCTTAAATACGTATTTTATGATTAATTTGCCCTATACTCGGCCATTTGTGCGTGTTACAGCAAACTGACTTGATTCGTAGTATAAGCGTGGAAATACAAGAAATTTCTTTTACCTTAACTCGAGCGGTACTTCACACACTTTCCATTTAAGTTTTTCACGGCATCAGTACGTATTTATAGCATACTATGAACGAATTCACCTTTATTCGTTCCATTATTTTATTGAATTATTGCAGACTATTGTTTTCATTATAAGGAGTGGCTCTCAGATTGCTTGGGAAAGTATTAAAAAGAGAATCAAATTTTATTTTATTTTATTATTATTTATTTTCATTTACAAATTTAATCTGACGAAAGGTCTTGTGGGAATGATGGAATAATAAGGAGTGGCTCTCAGATTGCTTGGGAAAGTATTAAAAAGAGAATCAAATTTTATTTTATTTTATTATTATTTATTTTCATTTACAAATTTAATCTGACGAAAGGTCGTGTGGGAATGATGGCAAATATTTAATAACTTTTCAATATATTGTTTTCAATCATTAATTTTATCAATTTCCATATATACGTATGAGGAATCTGTCATTGAAAATGTTTAAATCTGTTTAAAAACACTTTTGTCTTTAGCTGACCTCCCAAAAGTAGTTCCCTTATTAGTAAATTCGGCTATTTCGTTGCTGTTCATGCTCCCACAAGTTGTAAAAGATAAGAACGATCTTTGCACCATACGGGCAGGGGAATTAACATTTAATTATTTTCCCGTTAAATATGGTCAAAAGTGGTAATATAATAGTGATTATTATTTACTTTACACTTTCTTAAACTTCTTTTATTGGAATTGTGCGAGATTGAGATTTCGGACATATATTGGTCTTCAGAATTTATTCACTAATAATATATATAATATAAGAGAAAATGAAAGTATTGGAAAAATGAATATAATAAGAGAAATTGTAAATTTAAAAAAGCTGAATATATTATTAGCAAGTTTACTAATTTTGAACAGAAAACTTAGCTTGCGAATACATTTAAATGAGTGATTCCAGAATGAGTGTAACCAAAAGTTGTCCATGATTCATCAACTTCTGTCCATCCAATTTCCAAACTAAAAAAAGAGCTGCCTCCTCGAACCACAGATAAACAACTGGAAACAGCTCTTAAAAATATATTAGATAAAAAACTATCTTCAAAATAAAGTGTTCTGTTGGCTCTCTGCGCCCTATAGGAAGTATAGTTTCTCCGTAATACTTATTAAGGACATTACATCAAAAGCATTTGAAGACCATAATTGAAAGGCTTTGGGAAAAGTGAAGTCTTCAGTTCTAAAAATATTTTAAATATTAAATCTTCCCAATCTTTAAACATGACAATGAAAATAACATATAAAATTATCCTTCTCCGATCAAAAGGTGGCACTACTAGCTGCAATCCGTCCAGTGAAATAACCTCCTCCATTTCATACTGCTTTCCAGCTCTATTCAAGTTTTTCAATCCAGTCATTGATTAAAGTTCCAACTCTATGCTTTTATTAGAAATTACAGAAAAATGTTTGGAGAGGAGCCCCCTCATTCTCAAAAAAAGTATCACGGTGAGCAGAGCAGTAATGTATTTTATGTATGTATTTTAGTTATGTGCGTACATATATAGCTATTTTCTATTATATAGTAAGTTCATGCATAAAACTAACCGTACCTTATACTTATAATGTACTTATAAATGCCCAAAGTTGAACTTTTCTCAGCTTAACATAGCAAGCAAAAACTTACACCATTATTATTATCCTTATTGATCACCTCCAACTGTTCTATTTTCTGAAGTATCTTTAGCTTTACCTTCCGAAATTGTATTTTCTCTAGTGTATGTACAATTAGTGGGATAAACTTTATAATGCACTTGGGTGCTTGCATATTTCCCTTGAGTAATATATTTTTTATTATTTTAAAATTACAGGAAAGCCATTTTAAAATGTATAAGTTCAGCCCGTTGTTTGAAAGCCCAAACCCATTATCATTATTCCCTCCACATTCTCCATTTTCCGAAGTATCTTTAGTTCTTCCTTCCCAATTGCATTGTCTCTATAGTGTATATATATTGATGAGATTAACTTTATAAAACACTTAGCTTCTTACTTACTGAATCAATTAAACAATCCACTATACATTTTAAAAGAGAATTTTAAGGAACGGAATGCATCACAACAGTCTCCCAAGACTCTAGTGAAGCTGACCAAACCAAATAACTAGTAATTTGCATAATATTTAGATCCGATGGATCTGTACCAGAACTTTCATACAAGTGGGAAAGGTGGATATTATTGTGTGTGTATTTTGATTAGCATTAGTGTTTGTGTATATTGCATGTGTAATGAAATTCATTATTTTGATGTTTTGTGTGGATTTAGATATTTTATGCATTCATGCTTTGTGCAGAAATGTTGAATGTAATATATTGAATGTGCAGAGGAAAGAAGTTGACAGTTAGTTGAGCTTGAGCTTTTTCCTGATCACTATCAGTTTCCAGTTTTGCTTCAGTAGTAAATAAAATATATTGCTTAAATATTTCCTAACGCAAATTTCCTTATATTTTAGTGCTGATTATTTCTACGCCAATACCTGTGTTACGCTTCAACCTTACCCGTGGCCTTTAAATCTGCAATCAATTAATTACCAACTGTCTAGCTATCAATAAGTAATTAAATCACACAATCCCTTATAGTATAACACACTATACCATAGACTCACATCGAGCTGGCAGTTGTAGAATTCTGAATATACAATTTAGGTAAACTTTTTAAAGCTACAAGCAGTAATTCAAAGCATTAACAAAAATTCTAAAAGTTAATTGCAAACAAGCTGCAAGTTGTGATACTTAAATATTGAATTATTCCAGCAAAAGCAGTGTGATAATTTTATCAAAATTATAATCCTGCAAAACGAGAGGAGTCAACTTATCAAAAAAGTTGCTCTCGAACATCTCCACCTTCAGACTTGCACAAGATTTGATATATTTCCGCAACCATATATTTTTGCAAATTTTTCTATTCCTCATCACTGCAGCCTTCGCCTTCTCACTTGAATTGTAGACCTTTCCAGCATATCCATATACAACAGCGAGACACGGGATAGAATCGATGACGCAAAGAAGTGAAAAGACAAAAACAGGTATGCCTGCTTCCGCTTTGTATTTGACGCAAACATAGACTGCAACAATTTCCGCCAGACTTACTGCACATGTGAAAACGACAATGATGCCTTTCTTATGCAAATCATTGTAGAGTCCTGTGAGAAGTTGAGCTTGGCGGTAGATCCTTGGAGTGTCCCGATCCCATCTTTTCATTTTTCCATCAATTGAGCTTCTTTGCAAGGCCAATGTCATTTGCCTAAGAGAGGGTTTAAAAAATATTTATGTACATATTTCCCAGAATTAAATTCAAAATTATTCAGTTTATTTATCATACCTCTCAAACATGACGGACAGTGAGCTCAATGCGTAAAACGAAATGAGGATGTTACAAGTCGCCGTGAAGTTCAAGAGGGGTATTCCAAAACCCCAAATAGCAAAGTTAAGCAGTCCCACCAGTGCTGACGCCAATGTAGTCGAGTGACCAGTGAATTCAAGAGCTTTGACCATATTTGGAAACGCAATGTTGAATATGTTAAACGGACTATGTGGCATTGCTGCAGCAGACAGAGAGACGGTAAGGACCATCCATGGAATGCTCTTGTGAAAGAGTTCACAGAAAAACCGGAGTATTGCAGTTTCCCGATTATATCTTGACAGGGTCCCATACCGTTTTTCGAATTGAAGGATTCCATTGAGAAAATTTATGTAATTTTGTGCATGTTTAATATTGAACCAAAAGATGAACGTCATGAGAGCCATCGTCACAGAGAAAAAACCTTGAATGGCTTTTGTCGGCACTTCATTGAAATTTCCAAGAGAAGAGGATACCCCTGCAATTAGGAATCCTGTGAAGCCCACGTAGCCAATAGGAAACTTCTTGGTAATGAAACACTCTTTAACAGGGTTCCATTCGTAAGGGGTTAAGTTAAAAAGACGATTTTTGCTTTGAATGATATTTAGAATTTGTGGAAGTAATATTTCTCTTAGGGTCCCCATTTTTATATCAATCCTGTTCCAAATATTAATCCAAACTGGTGTAGTATCCGCTTTACGAGAATTTAATGGCTGAATGTTTTGTGATGACGCAAGTGTCCAATGGTTTCAAAGTCTATACATTACCAAACACATTGTGAAGGACTTCCCTCATAATTACCATCTTGCCAAATAAATATCTACGGCTCCTGTTTGTACGGAAGTAGGGCAAATTTAAGACTTTCACCATAATGGAATTGATTTATTTTGCCTCTTCACTTTTTCATTGGAAATTTAATTACTAACAGGGTAAATCTGACGATGGTGAGCCGCCTTTCTGCTGTTTGATTGGGTGGAATGGTGAAAATTGGTAATTAAGTAGATTGGAATAATATTCGTATTCATATCAATATATCGTCAATCAATAGAAAACAACTTATGGCTTAAGTATTTGTAACATATTATTATAATAATAATGATATGCATGTAATATAACTATATAATTTCAAGCAGTTTACCCAACTCATAGATCTCCGTAATATTTCTATTTCAAAACAACAAGTCTTAAAAATAATGCGATATTAAAGCAATACCTATAACGATATTCTATATCAGGCAAAATATATGATGGTTAAAATTACGGCTGTCATTCATTTCTTTTAAAAACCTACATGTCATCTAATATAAATTTGGTTTATTTAAAACATGCAATATATTTAACTGTCTTTTGCATGGTATTCTTTAGAACTTAAAAACTCAAAGCCATTTTTTAGTCACGTAAGCATTACCCATGTATCCCAAAATAGAAAGAAAACCTTGGTGAATAACGACTTGTTTTCTCGGAAAATCACGGTGCCGAGATGGAATTGTTAATTATAACTTACGAAAAGCCCAAAGACTAAAATTGATGAATGTATTGAAGTTTATCTTTCTTGTGATAGTATATATTATTTGAGATAAACTGCATCATAAATCCAATAATATATACCACATACCTCGTTACATATAATGAACAGTGCGAGCATGTTATGATGTATAAAGATATGCCCAAATTGGTGATGTTTTACCATAATACTACATATTATTTTTATTGGTCACATTTCAGGAAAACTATCTATAATGCACAAAGTTTTATCAAGTATGTTCACCTTTCTGTTATTTTGTTAATGACTAAAACTAGCTAAATCCCATTTTCGTTGAAACGTTATGCAACTTATTTACAGAGCGTTTTACCTTGTTTTTCTTGTGAAATCACATAAAAGTGTGAATTATCTCTTAAATAATGTTTACTCTTCCTGCAACCGTGCCCAACTGATATCAATGATAAGATTATTAATAACTCCCGAAAGCATATACGTTTATTCAAATTATTTCGTACATAAATGTTATTCACCTTTTGCGCATGTACGTAACGAAAAATAAATATGTACTAGCTTATCATTGTTATGATTGGAGTTGAAGCTATTATACTTTTCAAATAAGGAGGCAACTAGGAAGTTAATGTTTATCTAAATATTGAATATAATGAGTTATGAGATTACCATTACAATATCACAGAATATCCTTAAAGTCATGCATTGCTTTGTTTATGAGCTAGTGAATCACGAAACTTCCGCTCAATGCATCACAATATCTCATTATTTGACAATCCAGAGAGGTACGTCGTGTAGAGGGAACGCACTGAGGTGTTTTTCTGATCATACGTATTTTTTTATAAAATTTACAGCAGCATTTGTGTCATTGCAAATAAGGATATTTTCAAAAGCCGGGAAATAATTTTTGGTGATTTGAAAATATCAAAAAGTTTTAATAATTCTAGCAAATTTGCCAAATGGAAGGGAAAACGTGCAAAGTTTATCTGTTGAAGGATGCACAATGCGAAAAACGTTTAAGTAAAAATAAATAAAACTAACTTATCGAATCTTATTTCTCAAGCTACATACCTGACAAGATATTTATTTTTAGATTCCTATACCTGGTATACTCAACAAGCTCACGGTAAGCGTTGGGTTTGTGATTTTTTTAAGGCAAATGTTGACAGCCTTAAAAAATTAGCAGATGAAAGGTACACCGAAAACCATTTTGAACTCATCTCTACCGCATTAAAACAAGCAGAGTCTTCCAAAAATTCGTAAGTTTGGGTTCCTATCCTTCTATATGGTCGTATTTCTAACAATACCGATAACCGAAATTATACATTATATTATTTTCGAACTGTTTTTAAAAAGTCAAGACTGGTAACAATGTTATTTTATCTGGCATTTTATTTTAGATTGCTTAATTTGTGCTTTATCAACGATGGGGACAGAGATAAAGTACGAGTTGCGCTGGAGCTCAATTTGGATAAAGAATTTGTCCAAGCTTTAAATACAAATGAGATGAAAGAGCCGCGAATATCGATCAATGGATCTTTTATTATAGCACATTCCAATCACATCCAAAATCCCTATTACCGTCATGGCAGCACTGAACACAAACTGAACGTCACAGATATTTTTCTTCGGACAAACGCAGTTTTGGAAGGTTTCGAAGGATCAAGCAAAATGGAAACAGCTATCCGAAAGAGTATGGATACTGGCACCTTTTTAAAAATAAAATACGACGTTTTGCTTACATGGTCTGATGCTTCTACCTCAGCCAAAAAATTTGACATTCTTGAGCAAATTTTTAGTAAGCAGCCTATGACTGACTGCGTGATTTTGGCTGAAAACAAAGCTCAGATTTTTTGCCATCGGGTATTTTTGTCTGGTATTTTGATTCTTTAAATGATCTCATTTTAAGTAAGTTTTTCTGTTGATGTCATTCATCCTTATTTTTGCTCAGTTCACAGCAACGTTCTCAACTGTCAGCTGATGACTTCAGATTCACAGGAACATAATTACGTTGTCGATATGAGTGACACAAGTGAAGCTGGAGTACGAGCATTTCTCAGGTACTTGTATCTGTTTGAAAATTCAGCTGCAGAGAAAAATGATATAATAGCAATGGAACTTTTGAAGCTCTCCCGGAAATATGAAGTAAAATACTTGGAGGAGTCTATTCTAAGCTTGTTATCTCTCCAGCCTTCCACATGGTTCCAAATGGACACCATTCTTGAGTTGTATATTTTGCCTGAAAATGTTCCACAATATACAGCTCTACATGGACAAATGTTGGCGGTGATGAAAAGGTCAATAGCATTTTGTGCATGAACTATTTATAGTGGAAAAACTACGCATGTATGAATAATCCCTTTCTTATATTTTAGCAATCCAGTTCAACTTCAAGCGTGCAGTTTATTCCAAGAGTTCAAGAAACGATTTCCTTCACTCATTGCCGACTTGGTGCTGATACTTTTGCAAATAAGCTGATTTTAAGCTAACTTATGTCGTGGTCACTAAAAGTGTATAAAAACT
>JAHZNA010001187.1:0-36966 GCA_027743935.1 Sinodicranocentrus sp. ZH6
CATGATTCCCCTTAAATACCCCTTCCATGACGATAACGTAATCCAAGGCATTGAATTGAATGCAGTTGTTGGGGTTCATCAGGTTCAATTCAATACAATATGTTACTGGATTGATTCTAATGAATATTCTATATGATTTTCTAAAACGTGGTATTTGCTCACGAGAAATTTTATTTTTTGCTAAACTTAGTATCACACAAAATCATCAACTTACATAGCTTTCCATCAGAAGAATTTTGACTAGATTCAGAAAGTTCTATTTTGAAAATGACAACGTTCATCTGCTTCCGCATCTTAAAAATTTTAACGCGATCCTTGTCGACAAAATCTCCTGTCGACGGCAGAGAACTTTTTACAACAGTGCCGGATTCATTGAACGTGCTAAACGATGCTCATAAACTCAGAATAAATCAAGTAAACCTGATTAGAATAGGTAAGCATGATACTTGTAAAAAGAAAGGTACATAATATGAACGTTGGATTAGAGAAGGTACACAATTCCCATTTTATGAACGAGCCATTTACCATGTATACCTTAATTTAATGAAGATGTTGTGAAGGTTGTGCACCCTGTGCCTGAGATCAAAGTAGTTTTTGGAGAAACTTAATGATCAATATCAATACACAGTAACAGTAATACACACATGAATTTTTATCTGCTGCCTCAAATATTTCGACGACTCCTCGTAGTATAAAAAGTGTATAAACGACACTCGTATGTCGTCGTATATCATATCCAACGTGAAATACGTGCTGAATCGTGTAACATAACATTACAATTCTGCTTTATTTCTCGCCGTACAAAGATACGAACTATTCCTTTCTATAACGTCTTTCGGACCAAATCTTGACAGCAGTTTTATGGTTGATGCGTATAATGTAAATTAACATACGATTGCAAGTATTTTGTCGACCCTGGAAAATATCGACCATGATACTTCAATAATATTAGTATGAGTAAATACCTGGCTAATGTGTCATATCATTTAAAAAGATCATAAATGATTAGTTCGATAAAATGTCCATCGAAGCGAACAGCACGTAAAAAAGTAACCTTAATTAAGGATACTTTTGTACGTGATGTTAGCAGCAGGCATGCAAGGGGATTATACAGGGGTGGGTGACCTGACTTGGTCAAACACATTAGAAGTTTCGATCCAAACATAATTAAGCAGGAAAAAGGCCAGAATTCGAAAAGACGAGACTTATCACATTTTAAAATCAATGTTGGAAGTTGTTGATGATCAAATATCTAAAATTTGGTCCTCTTTAAACAGCAAAGGACTGACATTTGGATTGTTATTATCCTGGGTCGATATAAGACCGTGTATCGTAGCATAATTAGGTAATATTATAAATTGCTTACAGGTATGGAACCAGCAACCATAAAATCCATTAGAGAATTTGAGGTTGTTAATGCGCTGAATGATGAGAAGCTTCTCTTCATAAGACTTTTCCATGCCATGGCTGTGGAAAACTATCAGATAAGAATGTATAGAAAACATCCGGATGAACATAGTGAAACAGAAAATCCTTGCTTAGTTCAAACGCTCTTGGAACGCAATCACATTATTAGAACAATCGTACAAAGACATTATAATTTAGCTACTAATTTAATAATACGTGCACACAAAATTATTTAATTTACATGTTACCTTAAATGTAGATCATTTTTATTATAGGCTGCACGGGTATACGCCCCTCCAGGAAACAAAATAGGATATGTGTATGACCTGGAGGGAGTTTATCGCACAGCTATAATTGAAAATAGCAATGGAAAAACTGTGTATCAGCTTCACACAACGGATCCAGGTGGTTGGACTGCTATGGCTAAAGTATTGTACTTATTGCTAAGTTATTTTTACAGTTACAGTTGTAAGGTAACAACAAGTCATGAGTGAAACATCAAAGTTATCTTATCTTCTATATTCAGATTTCCAATGCACGAGGAAGTCGACGTCTTGGCCACATTCGAAAATTAAGTGGTTTTAACAGAAACGTGTTGATGCTTTATTTACGGTTACATAAAGATATTGACGTGTCTTGTAAATCTTGCGTGATTGCTGCTGCAATATATTTGGTACATTCAATATTGCATTGTGCTTATTTCCTATTTTCTGAATCAAAAACACCCCAGCCCGTATTATGACATGCTTGACATTTTTATCACACACTCCAAATTTTACTCGTAAAGGGGTGGGGTTCGAAACTGCAGTGCATTTTTGTGTTAAATTTTGTTTTTTACAGTGTAAAATAGCTAGAATAAGTGACAAGTGTGTGAATTTTCAAACACGAGTTTTTTTTACAAATTATTTAGATTTTAGGGGAAACGGGAAAGTATCAGAAACTGTTAAGTTGAAAATGCATACAAATAGTTCGAAACGGCTTTTGCGAATTAAATATTAATATTTTTGCAAATAACAACTTTCCCAAATTGAAATTTTGTAACAGCCATTCCAAGCAAATAAATACTTACGCTTTGCTTGCATTACTTATTGGTTAATGTCATGTCTATTGCTGTAATGGTTTTACAGATGAGCTATAGTTATGTTCGATGATATTGTTCGTGGAAGGAAGAAGGTTGCAATTACCATTTACCATTCATCTTTAGTCAATGGCTGTGGAGAAGATGTGCTGCTGAAGATTTCACACTTGAAAGACCACAGTAAGTGCCAGTACCAGTCAGTTTGAACTGTTCTAGACAAGATTTGTTGTGTGATGTGAATGTGTGCAGCATTATAGAGACGAATTCGAAGTAAAACTTATGGTGTGGTGCAGTGTAGAAATAACGTTGTAAAATCCGTTGGCTTTGTAAGATTCTGTCATGAATTAAGATGCTAATTTATGCCGTTTGTATATTACTGCTGGCTTTTTGTAATTGTTAGCCGTTATGCTCACATTCATAATTACGCAGCATAACATACACCTAAATATGGATACAAGATCATATATACATACATGAAAGCCTAAGTAAGTTCATAACTATCACTTTTTCATATTTTACTGCTGCTTAAAATATGGAATATTCAACGAAGTGACAATTATACAAATAATTTTGGAGGCTCATCCTAACGTTGTACCATGTTATAGTATAGTGTCTGTTCTTGAAGCAGTATTAGCTTTGTACATATCTACTATCCACTAACGTTTATAGTAACAAATAATTCGGAATTCAGGAAATCCAGCTCGGAACCAAATCAAACATTATTGATTTTTAAATCCTAACCGATCACAATGAAAATTGGAGTAATTATTTCGATATTAATCTGTGTACAGTGTTTTAATTCGGTATCTTCATGGAGGGGATATCGAGAGGCTTGTGGGACGCATTTACATGCACGATATCGAGATACCGTCAACGACGGTAGACAATGTGACTTTTCAAAAGGATTAATTTGTTCAACACCTGGCATATGTGAATGTTCCAAGCTTAGTGAAAACAGTTTCGGTGGAGTAGTGTGGAATCGTACACATTGCGTGGTTAAGTTAGAAGAATCATGCAGACTCAAAAAATCAGGTTTTTCTGAACTGCCTTTTTTCCCGAACAAGACATACGTTGAAGATCTATTTTGTGGTAAAGGAGCTAATTGTACCGACAACGGATGTATGTGTGAAGAGGGTATGGAACCTGACAATCACAATTTAAACTGTATTATTAGTGATAGTGATGATGACGACGACAGTGATAGTTCTCATTCATTACTCTGTAACAATATCCTTTTCCCAATATGTTTTTTAATGACTATCTGTTTCGCCAGGGGATAAATACACAAATGAAAAAACCTATAAATGTACTTGATAGTTTTTCAAGAATTTTTAAGGTGTCCTATTCTTTGTAATATAAAGTGTCCTTTATTTCTTCCAATCGGAATTTTCTGTCACAATCATACTTTAAAACGGTTTACTTTTGCGTACAGCTTTTAATTATATTTCTGCTATCATGATGATGCTGCTTCTGATTGATAGCGATAACGTATTTCACATAATTGTAGTTGCAGTATTCTATGGTATTTCGTAAACAAAGTACAGGTATTTAAATGACATTATCATTATCACACACATCAAAGCTGGTTACAAGTCAGAGCTAAAAAATAATAGCAGTTTATTTCTAAGCGTTAATCGCATTAGTTCAACTTTTAACAATTATGTTATATTCGTTATGTCACAATAAACTTGAATACGCAATAAAATACTGTGGTACATAGCTGAGCAACAGACTTTCAGAATTTTTTAGATACCGTTCGGTTCTATTCATGTTGCAACTACACATTGTATACGAACGCAATGGGCATATTATTACTTTCATAGCATTCTTTGTGAATTGTTCAGCACTATTAATATATTTTGAGGCAATATTGTAGATTGTGCGGTATTTGCTGACCAAACACGAGAAATGATGAGTACTTCTAGTTGCGATTTCGGTTTATTATTTCTAGTTTTTAAAATATTAGCCTTTAGTATTTGCATTGCAATTTGCAATTATATCACTAAGTATAAAGCATTATCAGACAATTATTGTACTAAACTACATGGTTGTCTAACCAAGAGAGAATTATACTAATATTGCATTAAAGGCAATGTTTGGTTATGCCATTTCTCTAAAGGGAATGTACACGCAATACATACTGCATTTTAATATATAGGTATGTATTCCAAGAACTTTGCATAATAAATATGCTACGCAATGACAACGAAAGAGATCCAGTATTAAGTACGTGTATGCATGCCTTCTTTCTGTTGTTAGATTAATCCGAACCCTTCCGAACCTTCATTAATAGCTATTCTCAGGGCTTTTTCAAAACTTTCATAGCTGTCATAATCAGGCAGGCAAAGTTGGTTGAAACAAGTATGTGCAGTGGGCTGTAAATATAAAAGATGAATTTCATTTACACATTTGCATACATACAACTCTAACAAGACGGCTTGGAAATATCAAAAATACCAGATTTCCATATGTTGGAGCTGGAGTAATTTGAAATAAGGGCGACAACTCTCTGAATCCTCCTGAAATGCATTACAGTATCATCATGTTATATAACTTTTTAAAATTTGCACACTTGAAGATGCGCAAAATTTACGTCTCCAATTTTAACATAATAATGGTAAAAGAATGGTTAAACCTGGTGGAAGTTGTGAACATCCAGTCGTAAACTGAAGAAGTCTCGCCTTTTCCTCTTCTGACATATTAGCAACAGCCGTCCAAAACCAGTCCAGAATTTTTCTGAAATCTCCCGTAGCTCCACAAACAACATGGTGTTCTCGAAGCTCCGTTACACTATACTCACTTGTACCACACATCAATAGCTAAAACAAAACGTATATTATTGAAAACAAGTAGTTATAAAATCTATTTCAAAAACTAACAAAGAAGATGTGCTAATCCCGCATACCTCCAGTTCATTTTCGTCAAAAATGCTCATGAGTTCATCAGGTACAATTTCATTAAGGCCTTTCTGAAAAGCCTCGATTTCTGATTTGACCTTTACTGCCAATCGGTATTGCGCGAGAGCATTTAAGTATTCACGTTTATTATCATTTGTGACTATCACTTTTGACCCGTCGGTGATAAGCTCAACAGTCTAAAATTGAAATTAAAGCAAGCGGAATGAAGTTACGTATACTGGAGTAAAAACTATATTTAAATGCAACATGTCAAAACGGAAAATAACATTAACCTTTAAAAGTTTGCCGGATGAGGCTTCCACCTTGAATTTGGATTCGGGTGAACTAACCGCGATTCGCCAAAAGAAATAAACATTCCCACAGGATTTCCACCTTCAAACAGTCTAGAGCACACTTGTTCAAACCATTCTCGACGAAGTCCTCCCCAGTCAATTCCTAATAACATGGGCTCTTGTAAGTTTGAAAGTATAAAAGCTTGTATAATGTATGTAGTTTGTGACATTATAGAGTCTCATCATACCTTGTTCACCAACAAAACATATTTCAAAGTTACGACACCAATCTGTGTTAGACAATCCCTTCGTGGACTTCCAAGTCTATACAAAGTTGTTAAAAATTAAATTTTGCATTTGCTAAAAAAATATTGTGCATGATTGTAACACTTCTTACACTTTCTATTATATTTTCTCTTGTTATTTTCAGTGTCAGTTTATCACGAGGATGCTTACGATGAATATCTCTTAACTCCTTGAAAAAATGTTCCTGTTTGTCTTGGAACGTTTCCGAGCCACCTAAAATTTACCTAATTGTAGAGATTATCAAATTTTAGAAAATATAGAATGGTATCCTAAATATACCTATATTTCTCAGAAGAAAGTGGGTAAAAGTAGCAACAACTATTTTTGCATCCTTCATTGCAACCTTAATAGCCGGTTGAGATCCGTCATCAATCAGTATGGTAGGCAATCCATGTTGATTACTAGGCATCAAGAACTGGAGCTTTACAAGAAACGCAAAATTACCAGAGAATGAAACAGCCCAACATCGACTAAGGTGGTTGATATACATTTATACATATACACAGTCTAGTCAAACCTTTGTGTTTGGTGAAAGTCGGAAAGTCGCAACACGAATGGGAAGCACTTTGAGAAAATATTCTTTAATAACTAGTTGCTTGGATGTGACAGACATATAAACTTTTCTAACTTTGTTTTGAACGTCATTTCCAACAGACAATAACTTTCCTTCGTAGTATGCATTCGCACTTTTAGCCGCAACATTTTTTTGAACTGCTGCTGCCTCACTTGTATTTAGCACAATAATATCAAACTTTCCATTTTGAACAGGTTTATCGTCGTACGTTAGAGTCCCATGAAATACTCCAGGCTCAGAGAATCTTGTTTGCAAAGAAACTCTACCAGAATCAACCTGATTGCAAGAGCTCAATGGATTAATTGCATGCAAAATAGAGTTCGTGTTGGATATTGATGTTGAGTTGGCTGTGGATGATGCATTAGAATCATGTGTAAACTGGACGGAACAAATCTGGCAAGACTGACTCCCAAGACATTCATCGATCTGGGTGAAAACAGCGTTTAGTTAGCATCACAATGTTAATGTATCAGAAAATTAATATGTCAACGTCGTTCTATACCTGATCAGAGACAAAATTGAAAAGGTTCAAGTCAAAATCCTGGTTTCGGCATGTGTTTCCATAAGTGTCCCTGGGTTCAATGATAAGCTTATGTGGCTGACCCGTTACACACACGACGGTTGACGTTTGTTTTAAAAATAGTGTCTTGTTTGGATCGATTGAGCCTGGTAGGAATGTTTTGAGAAATGGACTTCCTTTGACGTGCGCATTTTCAACCAACAAGTGGATGGAATATTGACCAGATTTTCGAACGGAAAACTTTACAACAACCAAATTGGCATCATTTGGATCTTGGCCACCAAACTCCGTCACTACTGCGACTTTTTGAGAATCTTTTTTGACTTCAATGAGTACATTGTCCTTATCACATATTGGATATGGCCGTCCACCTCTTTGGAAAAACTTTAAAGGGAAAGGTATAAATGCAAACTACATATGCTAATAAGCTCCAGAATCACACTTGCTATAGGAAAATTACTTCAAAGCAGCAATGGAACTTACTCGAATACTAAAGCTCACAGTTTGGCCGACTGGAACAGGGTCACTCCACTCGAATTCCACCTGACAGTTATTGGCAAGTGAAAATTTTCCAGAAACATATTGTAAGATAGCCTGTTTAGCATCTAATACTTGGGGAAAGTAAGATGCCACAGCCCCAAATCCAGCAACGCTCAGGGTGACCAGCAGCATTGTTCCTATTATAAAACAGTATCACTCGTCAACTAAGGTGTATAGAGTTAAGAAAATGAAACTGCAAACCAATCACATGTCTATTTGAGATTCCGCTTTAAATGCGTTTCCTGGTTCAATAGCAATTATCGCTGTCAACAACTTACTGTAGACTGTACATTACAAATTATCGTGATGAGATAACACTATTTTCAATTCTCCCGTTGATAAAACACTTGAAGTCGATGTGACACTATGTGTGTCTCACTGCATGAACTTCCATAGAATACGACGAGTAGGATTGCCAACAATTTTAATTCATTTAATGTCTAAATTTTTGTGACGATAAGAAAATAATAAATATTTACCGTCATCATGTAACAATTGCAATATGTAGCTGGCTTTATACGTACATAATTCACTTGTAAAACATACTAACCGTGCCACATGAACCGTACACAGAGATGAGGTTTTTGTTTTTTGTTTGCATGAACTCATTTATTTGCTCGCAAACTGTTCAACACCTATAAACAACTCACAGGTCATAATTGATATGAGCACTGTGCAATGTTGAATGCGACAATTTGTATATTAGCTGGTACGAATACGAACGAAAACTTTTTTGAGCCTTAGGAAAATGTAAAGCTTAATTGTTAGCCTGAAACTTAAAAACCACACTCGGATGAAGTTCAAAGTTAAACTAGACTAAAGTAAAATGCTCCACTATTTTCTGAAGTTAGAGTATCATGTTTGTGAAAATATCTTACAATCTTTCTCAATACCCCCGTAAAAGTAGTAAAGATAAAACTAAGCATCTAACCGCTACTCATAATTGCACTAAAGTATCCTTTCTAATTCAGGGATTCTTCACTACTAACCCCATGTGTTCCAAATAGATTGATGGTCTAAGCCAATGATCCTGCTCCACAGGCCGTTCTTTAAGCTCTCTAGTCCAGCAAGCCCTGATGGAAGAGTTTGTCTAGCAATAGTCCACATTGGAACAATCTTTTCTCCAATCGCGTCCTGTAATCTATTGAGGTCTTCGAACCAATATGCGTCTTCTATTGAGTTAACACCGAGACTGTTGAATCTAGAAACAGCATAGGAAAAAACATGATAATTGTTTTGTGCAGACAGACGTATTTCAAGGCCAGATTTACATTCTACAAACAACCGATATGCATAGTAGGAAGGAAAATATGTTTATCTTATAACAGCAGGTTTTTGACATGTGCAACGTGCAGTGCACCATGTGTACATGCATTTGTGCAAGTTACATTATCTGAATGTGCTCTACAAAATTGTCTTGTCGTTGCACTATGGATGAATCGTAAGACGAATGAGTAAGGACACATTATATGCTTCTCAACGTCACGGCCACAAGGTGCTCGTACTACTTGAAGGATGAAATACAGGTCTATATCTATTTATGAGCTTATTGTTGTCAAGTATTATCCGACAGAACCTACCATAACATTCGTTTTTCTCCATTTTTTTCAAGGATACATCTACGTTTACAATCGCCCCAGCATCCCTTATCCCTTTCATTGCCAGTAGAACGCAGATTTTATTTTGTTATTATTGAGAATAACCAAACAACAATCTGACAATTGACAGCCCATGAACCCAATGAACATGATGAGAATCCCACCCACAAGCAAAACTAATCTCTTCAATCTACATTACTAACTTTGTACCGTTCGATGTGCACTCTGCACACTACGGACTGTATTGTTTGACCACTTGTAAATGAAGATGAAATGAGTACCAGAGAGAAATTAGGTTCCTCGCACCCAAGTCATAAATTGTGCCGATATGTGAGAGTAGGCTTGAAGACTTACTTGGGTGCATAATCCATTAACCCATGGTCATCCAGCCAAAGACGGAGGATCAACCGTTGCCGCAAGATATGAGCTGCCCTTCTCAACCTCTCACGGTCTTGCTGACTCAAGTTAATTTGTGGCAACTCTTCTGAAGCCACGGAGGAAGATAAATGCGATCCTGTTGTTGTTGGGTCACCTTCTTCGTTATTGTTGCTAGCCAAGCTGGCGATGTCAATGCCAAGTTCATGAGTCAGCTGGTCAAGTTGAACCACTGACACTAAGGTCACAACACCTATAAACAGAAAAAATAAAAATCTTTCGATTTGAAAGCTTTAAAACAGCGTTTCATGCTTAACAAAGTATGGCATTAGATGAATTTGAGAGTAATGCATCTTACACACTCAAAAGCGTAACAGAACACTGATTTTTTTGAGTTGTTTCAAAAACACATTAGTCAGGGCAAAGTAAGACTGCTTAAATTGCAGAAACGGTTAGACGAAGAAAGAATTTTATTTCACGAACAGACCATGCAGAATTCCACTAAACAATGAACATCATCAGCATGCGTATCGTTATGTGAGCTTTTTTATAAACACTGCAAACTACAATACAATGCATCACTAACTAAATTGTATAAGTTATTTTATTTTAAAATCTCACTCGCTCAGCGAAGGGTACTAAAGGAATCCAGCACAAACACAATAGCTCACAGCTCTACTTACTTGCGCTGCCGGTTTTGATTTTTGCAAAACATCAAAATAAATTTATTTTCCTGTACACTGTAAGCAAAATAAAACAACACTTTAAAGCAAGAGATATTTTACGAAGGAGTAGTTACTCGTACAAAGAGTTGCAAGCTAAGTTGAGCATTTCCCATAATATGACTAACAACTAATGTTTGAGAGCACAACAACGTAGTATTTAAGTCACAAAAAAAGTTGTCCAGAAAATGTAATTTTAACATGGGACATGAATGATATTTAGCTACAAAGATATTTTGAGATCGTTCACGCATACTTCACAGTACGATGAAGTCAACCTCGCTGTTCTCTGTCCTGTTGTGAAAAAAAGTGAGAAGAAGCATCTACTACATTTTTATATCATCACACGAGTGAACAGCATAAATAGTATGTTATCCTTAATTAAATATGATGCCAAACAAATGATCAAGTTGAACTTGTTCATTCGTTCTACCCTCATCTTTTAAATATTTATTTTCCTTGTAATCACACAGAAACATCTTCTCTATAAAAATAAGTCTAGTTGGAGTGCAGTGGTGCTTTTTGTACTAAAAGACAAGTTTCAAGGACGTGCAAAAAATACCCTATACACTCACACGGCCCGCTCGATTACAGCCAAGATAGTTTGCCATCTAATATCCATCCAATGTTTTTCTCAAGAGAAGTAGGATCTTATATGCAAAGCTCTGTCTGAACTCTATATAAAAAATGTTATTCCGCTCCACTATCTTCTAAATTTCCAGAATGATTATGTCATGCTATTCATTAGATTACATACTAAATGAAACTGCAGTATCGAGAATGTAACTGAAAGTAAGATCTCTATGCGTATTTTTTCATAAGTTTATGAATGTTAAAGTATAGTGCAGAAAGCGAAAAGTGTGCATTTAAGCTGCAAAAACAGTGTGGTTTGAGGTTTGATGCAGTTGCAGTAGGACGAAAGAGTGAATTCGAACAAGAATGTGTTTCTGGGGTTCCATGAGAAACTAGCGTTATTGTCATTCAAAGAACAAGATACAAGCGAAAAATGTATTTTTGTGTGCTATTAATAGTAAGTAGACTTAGGACATACCATGTGTACCAATTGGGCGAACCCCTATCATACTAGCTGCTGTGGTAGTACTGAAAGTGTGCAGGTGGGATCACGACTTGTGACTCCAACATCGGAAACAACGATTCAAACTCTGCACTTGGGATACAGCGAAGGATTGATGCTATATTATGATAATTTCATAGCATAATAGGGATTTCAAATCAGGGAGTTCAAATTCCTCCAGGTTTAAGTTCGTATCGCTAAGTTCTACTTAAATACATACAGTTAACTTTTAATAGGACAATTACGCCATAATCATACTTGGCTTCTACTAATTAATGAACCTGTTTGGAAATGGAGAGAACACTGTATTTGACTACCGTATTTTTGTAAGCCGAAAATAAATACAAAGACGGATAAAACCACATTGTTTTAGGTTACATTACTAGCGTATACTTTGTAGCAGACACAACAACGCACTGTGGATTTAGGTTCGATATGTATAGTAGTTTTGGAGTAGTTGTAAAGTCAAATCAGACACTTGTTGGGAATGTTTTTGTAAGTTTATATGGAATATGTAAGGTAAAACGGATTGTACACACATCAGCAACAATGGAACATCCGAATATGCATAGCACCAGGGTTTTTTTCTTATCAAAACTTCTTTAAATATTAGGAATGCATAAAATTTGACATTATGTTGATAAGTACAATTGTAATATAAGGCTGAGGATTTGTAGGGATTGAGCTTACATGAAGTTTAAGCGTTTCATTACCTTCCAAAGGTGCTACAAATGCACAAATAAAATATCTGGAAATTGCTTCTCCATAATAAACGTATATTTAACAGAAGGATATAAACACATTTAGCCGACAACAATGTG
This sequence comes from Sinodicranocentrus sp. ZH6, assembly GCA_027743935.1. Taxonomy (NCBI): domain Eukaryota; kingdom Metazoa; phylum Arthropoda; class Collembola; order Entomobryomorpha; family Entomobryidae; genus Sinodicranocentrus; species Sinodicranocentrus sp. ZH6. Next base: position 12,207 of record JAHZNA010001187.1, read on the forward strand.
TTGTGAGAAGCTCGCTTCTGCCTTACTTAAAACAAACGGTTGTCCCTGCTTGAACACACACCACAAGCCAAGAGAACCGCAACTTCACACTCATTTATGTATGTATATTAAACGACACAAAAACGAAAAGGAAATGTTGTAAATATCTTTACATAAATAGGCTAATGGTATCCTTAACTGTGTACACACTTTCCTACTTTCGCAACGGCAATTGGCTAAATCATCACATTTGTATAAGCCAAAAAAGGCAAGGGAAACTTTGGTAAAAGGGGAATCACAAAAGAAACATAATACGAGTATTATTCTAGAGACAGAAAGATATTAAGCTCAAACAACAAGGTGTTTAATTATTTATTCATTTATATCGTCCTCTCCTCTCATTGAAACAACTGTTCAGAAAACTTCAGACCAGGTTTTTAGGGGAATCTAGACACAGTTTGAGACAACTTTTTAGAACTTGTATTCTTGTCTCTTCTTTTGTTTCTTGTGTCATGTGCCCCAATAATCAAAACAGTGAAACAATGAGCAAGAGAGAAAACAAGTAGAACTTTCTACCAGACAGCACACTGCCTGTCTGGTCCTTTCCCCAAAGACACCAGAAGTAATATTGTTGTTCCTTGTTGTATTACACGATGTTCATTCAATAAATCGCCATGTGTGGTTCTAAGACGCTGCTGCTACCGTTTGACTTTCTACCTTTCTCAGTAACAGTAACACGTTGTGATGTTTCTCCCCTTCTTCTTCTACAGAAGAAATTGGTGTACCCTTTTGCTGAACATTAAACCGGCAAGGGAATGCAATACAATCCTAATCTTTTAGGAAGATTAGTTTTATAGCAAAATTTATATTCACCACCACCACTCACGTATCCTACGTTGAAATTGGTGAACAGTAATAGTTCTCCAACGGGAACTTCAGAAGGGAATGCACACGAAACTTTCTCATTTGGCCATTTCGTTCTTACTGATTTTGTTCCCACGATAATGCTAAACAGCACACGTCAACTGAAAGATTTTCGTTCCCTTGTTTTTTCTTTCATTTTCTTCTTTGGAATGAGATTCTTGGACCTCAAGTCATGTTTACACTGCACTTTGGTTAATTCAATTCCTCTTTTCTTCATGTGAATGGCGAGTATAGCTTCCGACGATATGAATAAAAATGTGGCTTTTGCTCATTCTAGGACTAGTTTTTGCTCTGCTACATATATAGGTATAAAATGCAGTAGATTGCTTGATTTTACTTTTAGCATTTGGATACAGATATCCATTGTCAATTTTAGATCAGGGTCGCTTCGGGTTAGCTTATATAAATTTTGCGTGTGGTAAATTTGCCTCCGGAAACCTACAGTGGTTTTTGTAGTTTCTGTATTAAAACTATGATGTGTGACAGGATGGAACGAAATAACAATATAATACTGCTCTATCCCGTGGTAAATGAGTCGTTCGCCAGCAAACGACCACTGCATTAATTTTAGAAACAGAAGCAGAAAGTAGGAGAAAAGCTTTTCCTACTCAATTTTCCGTCTTTAACGTCAATTTATGGTACGTAAATTGGTTTTACAGATTCGGTTAAAAACAATCACTGAGAATACACAGTAAAGTGATATCTTGATGCTGTAGCTCTCAATATTTCCAGCTGCGTGTACCTCCTAGTTTACAAATGGGTAAGTTGGATCGAAGCAGCACAGCTTACTTCGCAGCACTCGGTGAATAAATAATTAGTGACGATGGCACGAAGGATTGCGAGTCACACACAAATTCGAAGGAATGAGGTCTTTCGGTTTATTAATGAATCCATTCATATTTAAATCCATGTTTACAGCGTGCGGTTTGCAAAATGAATAAAACCATTTATCACTACCACATCATCGACATCACAGCACGTTCTCACGAGACATAGAGCCTTTGAACTTCGCAAGACTAAGACTACTAATTTGCAGGCTGTCAGAAGTAAAAGAAATGTTGTTGGAAAATAAAGGAGGGAAAACTGCGGCTAGAGTTGTATCCACACGACCTGCGTATATCAGCAGATCAAAGACCATTTCATGAGCTTCGAGTCACACTCTTGTACGTAGCCCTACAAATTTTCTGTGCAAAACAGCAGGAGAGCCATATTGTTCTCACTGTTGTTTCCATCCAGCATGTTGCAATCGAATTCTAGCACAAATGTATGATGAGCGTTTCCGGTTTATCACGGAAAGGGATGTAAAGTAGAGAGTAAATGAAAGAAAAGTTCATGAAAATAAATGAGTGTTCCTAGAAAATGCAATTCAGACGTGCCACAGTGCCACACACCAGTAACAACTGAGGCGATACTTTAAAAGAAAAAGTTGAAAAGCACATATTTATAAAATCTGTATATATTCTTGGAGGAAAGTTTACAAAAAAACCTCTATGATAGGTAATGTATCCTGCGGTGATTTAGCCAGAAAACATGAAAAGTATATCTGATCAAAGAGAGGCAACAGAAGTCACAATCATTCAGCGTACGCTCCGTTTAATCCGATTATCTCTGGTTCGCTTCCCTAATTTACACAATGCCTGAAAGGCAAATACAAAATCCAAGTAGACATTCCCATAGAGGGAGAGAGAAAGTGAGCTAGTGAAAAGAAGTAGTATATCAAGCATAAAAGCAGAGGGTTTGGCTGACTGACTGAATCAAGTAGAATCGATGGCAAAAGAAACTTGCCATTCACTACCACGAATGACTTGACTGCGAGGAAACCACGCTGCACACTATCACGCATTCGATATAGCCAAGACGAGAGAGCCACCATCAAACATGACTATTATTCAAGTGAAGTTCTATTACATCTCTAGGCCTTTTTTCCCTCTTTCCTCTATTATTTATTCCATTTCAAGAGGTAGGATAAAAATCATTGCTATCCGATGAGAAATGATCTTGAGCATCACATAAAAATTCCAGTGCACACTAAAAAGAAGTAGTTGCGCTCCCTGCAAAAAACTCACACACGTACACACATGGTAATAAACATTCCTCACTGAATAATAATAACTTGCGAATTCCCAAAGACGGTAGCAAACACGCTCGCTGGGTGAAGAAAAGGAATAAGAAATTGAGGAGGCAACGAGGAAAGGAAGATATTTTAAAAACGAGAGTGAAATGGAATGTGTGACCGTGTGTGGCTAATAATATTGACTACTGAAGAATAAATGCTGGCAGTGACAGTAGAGCAGTATCATTGCAGGGTCAACAGGCAGAGGCACTCCACTGCAATGTAATTCTCCAACAAAAGCTCAATGAGATCAGCTTGGCTCCTTGTCGGATGACTACTGCTACTTGTTCGTATTCCGCCAGCACTCATGCCTGCCTCCTCCAAGAAAATGTAGCAGACTTCAGCAAGACGAGGATGTCGACTGACTAAGACCAGGGAAAAAACTGGCAGTACTAGCTAGACTTGGTAAAAACTCAGAGAGGTTGAGCTGCGAAAGCTCCTCAACATTCCACTTCCCATTCGTACAGCATCAGTCCCACGAGCACCCAACAGAAACGGCCAATAAACCAAACCAGCAGAACTAGAACTAACTTATGCCTATTATTCACAAGAAGAAAAAATAAAACCATTTCACTGTTCACTCCTCTTTTATGCAGCAGCGGGGAAAGCAACTGCAACTTGACAACTATGCCAGTAAGAGAAAGCATGAAGATATTTGGAAAGTGGAATGGAAGAGAATAGTATGCATATACACATGGCAATATATAGTTTGTATGTGTGAGTGTGTACTACAATCTTACGATACATATGCACATACTCAAGTACTACCAGGTTATGCTGTACTAAACTTTTTTTGCTTCTATACTTCCTTAACTCACAAATAGACAAGCATATTATAATACTAATACTACTAGACAACGATTCCCTTCCCGCTTCTAAGCTTAAAAGTATACAATACAGATATGTATATGGTATAAGTAGAAGAGAAAATGCGAATGAAAGGCGTTTCTTAGAGAAATGAAGGGGAAAGTAGGCCTTTAGAATAGTATGACTTTTTCCCATGTTTTCATTGCCTATAATCTTATAAGCTGATGTACATACGAAAAATGATGTAAATATGTAGACCATATAGTCGGAAACACACCTACATACACAATCGTGGTATCATTTCCCTCTGATTCAAACATGAGCTACGGTCAACTCTCAACACAGTTATGATACACATACCTGCTTACATACATATATGTATTAATTTGGCTTAAATGTATATGACAGCGATTAAAGTCTTCGCTATTTTTACTACGAGTTGTATACAATATAGAATGCCACCAGTAACACCACATTTTCCTTCCTTTTCCCTTCCCATTCAATTCCACCACTTGAGTCTCGAACACAAAATATGAACATATAAAATGTGGAATATTCCGTGTGTAAGTTTTAACACAAACATATCATTTAAACTGGAGGCAGTGCATTGCGATGCGACACGACACGATCATTTCCATTTTGCAAAGTTCTCTCAAATTTACTCCCAACCAATCTACAGACTATCCAAAACAATTCATCCACATTACATTCCTATACACTAACCATTCACATGGAGAGTTTATAGTAGACAACAACATTGTAGCAAAAGTGAGTTTTGGGTAATGGGAGCTGGAAAACAATTTCTACGCAAAGGTTGGTAGTACGGAGTGGGAGAACACATCACATCACGCAAGAATAGTCAAGTAAAACCTTTCATGTATAATAATCTGACGGAAAGTTATCTTGATGGGAGCAAGTTGCCCGTGTTGTTTTTCCCGTTTCTGAGAAAGCAGTATGAGAAAAGTAGAAGTAGTAGTAAATCACACGCCTATATATATCCTTTCTCAAAATGGTTTATTATACGTGCTCTGTAATTTTCTTTTCCTTTTTCCTCCTCCTTTTTATAGTTGACGATCATGTCATACAATATATCCAAGTTTCTTGCACCACTGCCACCGCTGTCCCATTACATGTGACAGAGTAAAACAAGGGAAAATTACATTATGTGTAAGTTGCATTCATTCAATGTGAGGGGATGCTGATGGAGAAAAAAGTTTGCATTCCCACTGCAGCTATTAAAGATATCGTTACTAGTATTACTTACTTTCTTCACTTATTTCCTCATGTTCCACCATCAGCAAAATTCATGTCCGACACATGCAACCTACACCTCTCGTATCAATAACTTTTCCGCTTTCACTAAGTCGTTCTCAGAAACTTAAATCGTTTTCTGGCTAAAAGTGCCTTAATATTAGCCCGATAAATGGTGAAAGTATGAAGCGGAAGAAGCTCTGGGACCTACACAAATGACAAGAATCATCGAGTAAGGTTTTAAGCACAGTTACATTTCCAAAATCCCGACGACAAACTTTCCCGACCTGACTACCTTTTCTTGCAAACAATCTCGTATGCTATGCATAACAACTACCCGATTTGTGTTGGGATCATTCATAAAGGTAACAAGGGGTTTGCCTACAGGGCATAAATAGAAATGGCTACGGTATGCAGGACGGAGGACATTTGTGAAGATTACAAATGATGCGAGAAAATAGAGAAATCCTTGCCGTTGGGTACATGTAGCATATGTCCCTATACAAAATAAAAATGGATACGGTACTTGGAAAAAATCAAACGATGATAACAAAACGATTATTGATCCAGCCTGGTTGGTTCCTGCACGAAATCACATGCAAATGTGAAGGTGCACTCGAGCCGAAAGGGAAGAGAAATGCAGGATATTTTTAAGGACTGAGCACACGAGCAGTTTCGCTATGGATCATGAATATGTGAGCCAGGGGAAAAGTAATCACAGAGAAAGAAGAAGAAAAGGAGCAATAAATATAATGGTCTACCAAAATCGATGAGTAAAAGTCTTTTCTTGAAACGTTAATAGAACGTATAACCGAGATACATATCGGCCTTTTGAAGAGTTGCGTGCCTCAACCTTAGTTACTGCTCACTCACTCGACCTGATCATATATTCAATCAACGTTCCCGATGAAGCTCTTTATTTCCCTTATGGAAAACCAAAATCGCATCGACGCCTTCTGTGGTAGGAAACCAGTATGCTTTTATATCAGTTTAATAATAGCAGCAGGGCTACACCGTTTGTGCAGTTTCCACAAGTAGCATACATAACCTTTCACTACTGACATATAAAATACCACAAAAGAAAGGCATGTTCTACCGCACAGTTATTGCTACTAGCGGAAGTATCACCATTTCATCTCTCCTAACTCGAAAGATTGCCTTGTTGAAATAATGTATGTATTAGGACCACGTTTACCCATTTACGTGCCACTCAAGCGAATAAAAAGCGTATTTCTCGTCGCACCTTGCTTTCCTAGCTTTAAACTTCACTTCAAAAAAATCCTTTCCCAATAACAAGCAAACCTAAACCGTAGAAAGTGAAAGACCGTGAGTCGAGTCAGTCAAGCTGAGAAGCGAGCGAGTGAAAGCACAAGAGAGAAAACTACCAGGTAAATCTAGTTACAAAGTTTTATTTACAGGGAAAAATTCACTGACTTTCCACAAAATACAGTAATATAAAGTTTGGGGAATACGAGGATGATGGTGCAATGGTTCTACATACATTAATACACAGGTATTCAACAAAGTTTAGTAGAAGTGTGCCCTTCTATAGTCGTCTCTAAACGGCCTATTTAGTTGTCCATTTAGTTGGAGATGAAGGTAAAGCTAAGTAAGTTCAGAGGTAAAACGAGTGATGGATATTCCCAATTCCCTGTGAAGTGTGGATTTATTTTTTCCTACGCGTTGTTCCTACTTTCACTTAAATTAGAACTCCTCACGGAAAACTAGTATAAGTAAATATTTCAACTTAACTTCTTTTTTGCTTCCACTATTCTCAAAGATCACGATAAAGATAAAATAATAATGCTCACTAGAAGATCATCTTTCCTAGAATCAGACAGGGAACGGTTTTACTTTACCCTCTACATTTTGTTGATATATGACGTGTGTTTTAGGTACGAGTGGAAATAAAATCAGAAAAGCTGATTATGCATTGTATTTGCTTATCGTCAAAGGAGCTAAACCTTTAGTTGCTTTCGATATGAAATAGCGGCGGGAGCATTTTATCAATTATCACTAACACGTTCTGATCTCATCCACTTTTACTCAACTTCACAGCACAGCTCTCTATTTTCTCTTTCATTCCAATTTTCAGGTCAGCAGAGGATTGATTAATGGACCATTATACAGAACATGAAATGACATACAGCATACATCAACGAGCATGCAACGAAAAACGCCCTGAAAAGGAAAAGAGAGTGTCTGCATGCTTTCACATTCCCACACCCAACTAATATTCTGCTGCCACCACTAAATACATAGGAGTTTTCCACCTTTCTCCCTAAAGTACTAAAACACTTACTGCTAATGATGATGGAAGTATTTACTCTCGCATATTCCTGAACAACAATAAATATATATAGAAAAATATATGGTTAAAATGTTAACAATAAAAGCAATATACGTATATTTACATGATGGTAAGAAAAAAGAATGGCATCTATCTAAACAGGAGATTCATCTTTGAGTACCTAAGTTTTTAATATTAAAAACTTCATACACAGTTTCTGAAATAATATACAACTGCATGATGGTATTTATGTTGTGTCTGTCGATCCGGAACGATCTTCATAAGTAAGATAAAATGTTAAAGTTAGTTCTGCAATATAAGTGATGCATAGCTCAATTGTTCTATCTGCACAGCTTACCTTAAAGACAAAGAATACCCCCTTTTGTTTTAAAGAAGGCGCCCCTGCAAAATCTCGACCTTCAGTATTTGCCGTATCATAAAAAAATTGTGAAGTAGCCGAAGTAATTAGTAGACAATTTACTTACTTACTCTTCGCCTTGGGTATACATTTTCAAGCACATTTTTTGATACTAGGAAAATTAACTGGGACAGAGAAAATGCCAACGTACATATTCATTTCTTTTTTATACAACCTAACCCTCCAAACTTTATTGCAAGATCTTATAATACACAACAATTTACGATTTCATCTTCCAGTTTATGTTGCTCTCGTCAATGAAAATTGAGTGAACCAGGTGAAAGTTATTTGCTTAAAATAGAACACAGCATAGCAATATAAACTTTGAACATATAGTTGAGAGAAAGCAGCTCAGGTACACTGCTGGTATTCATCTCATCATTTAAAAAACTGACGACAAGGGAAATCTATGCGAGACTCTGAGACTTCCAAAATCACCTCATTTTTTGATGAACTCGTTGCGCAGAAAATATAAAATGTAGCATCTGCAATGTGAAATGAAAGAGGATCTCTACAATTTCTAGCTATAGTAGAGACTAGAGAGACTCTACCACATGTATAGTATACACACGTGAAATAACAATATCACGCTATATAGGTATCTTGCTATTGCTATTATTGCTCCTGCTGGCTGAATGTTACAACGACTTCGTATAAATTATGAATGCAGATGACTGAAACATAATAATATCATATGGGCAAAGGAGAAAGAAAACTCATTGAACGTTGGAGAACAATACAACGTACTTTCCACATTGAAGAGGATCAAGTCAAGTTCGGAGGAAAACACTTGAACATTTTTTGAAGTTCAGAATTCTTTTGAGTCGACAATAGTTCTTTTGGAAAGGAAAGATATACATTTTTGCATAAAAAATGGATGATGCATGATCTAAAACCAGAAGTTGCAAAAAGACGATATACACTCTATAGCCAAACTTCAGAAAGAAATACTTTCACAACATTCTTCTCCGATTTTTTTCATGTCCTCGTTCGTGCACATGAAAGTAAATAACTTGGCAGGAGATAAGATAACAGAAAGCGATTTTCAACAAATTATAAGTTATGAAATAATTTGCACATGCAACATATCAAAAGTATTGTAAACAAGTTAACCTACAAGAAAAAGGCTTTCTTGAATGAACCACACCGTGTGAAAGATAACTATGTAACTCGTTAAATAACTTATACCCGAAGAATGTCAAGTATGCATGTATGTAGAGTGTGCCATTTCATGCATAAGTAATACAATGACGAATCCGTAAAAAGGAAAGAAAATTCCTTTGCAGTAGAACGGCAGGAAAAGATTGGATACGGAAAGCCGGACAGCCTTTCACCCATACATAATTATTTGCTCCATATTCTCCTTTTAAGTTTCCTCCACTATACCAGACTTGTGTTTTACCTAATCTCATATTTTTCCGACTTCTACTTAAGCAGCGTGGGTACAGGCAACCGGTTTCGCTTATAAGTGTGGAGTTTTTTAATTGAGTAAAATATAAAGGAGCTAGAGGAGTGGGACGGGACGAAATCTCATATTTTTCCGACTTCTACTTAAGCAGCGTGGGTACAGGCAACCGGTTTCGCTTATAAGTGTGGAGTTTTTTAATTGAGTAAAATATAAAGGAGCTAGAGGAGTGTGAGGTAAAGTCAGGCGTGTAGTGTCCAATAAGTTTTTTTTAAAGTGGTTACTACAATGCCTACAAACTTATGATAATCACGTTTTTCAAAACAAACAACTTTAATTTACAATACACTACTTGGGAAAAATATTCACAACGGGTGGTGCTGGTGCTGGTGGTGACTTTGAAAAATAAATTTAAAGCATTTATGCATACACCACACTGGAAACATTAGGAAATGCCTATTTAATTAATTATTAGGGCAAAGGTAGCTCCAAAATGTTTTTTTCCTGCTGAAAATAAAAACTTATATAGCTATATCTTTTTTCAACCTTGGGATGGGGGGATATTATAAATCCGTTAATCATATCCAGCTCAATACATGAAACTAGCGAAATTCCGTCGTTTTTAGCAAAGATCCCACAAACCAACCTTACAATAACATTTCCCGATACGAAATAGGAAGCAAATTTTTGCCTGCTTATAATATAATATCATTAATACTTGGCGTATGCTGTGGTTATAGAGCTGTTCTATGATACTTACAAACCTTTCTTTCCCAAAATATGATGTTCCATTGCGTGCATGTCAATCTGGGATATCATTATTACCCAATCCAATTGTAATAGTGTGCATGGTCATATGAATATCATTGGTAATTACTTATTATGTATAATGTATTGATGTGGTTGGTTTTACATGTGAAAATCTTGTGCATATCGTACATCACAAATGCATTAATAAGTTTTTACTAAGTGAAATGAATCATTTCACCAAGTACAGCACAAAACAAGAATTAGCTAATCACCCAATTAACTGCTGTACGTGGGGATTTTTCTGCTCATAATAATATGTATTGTATGATTTCAATACATTAAAAACAAGGACACAGAGCATTAGAGGGTACATGTAGTTCATAGTTTCATATTCAGACAGACCAGAACTCAAATCTATACTTGCGTAAGAAATAGACCTGCTTGTGCAAAAATACTCGAGTGGTTTGGTCTAGTTGACAAAATAGATCATTTGTGCATTGTGCAATAGCAGACGCAATATTCCAACTACAATGATCATGGATATTTGAAAAGTTTTATAGCAGTCGGAATATCAAAACAAACAAAAACAAACAAAATGCATTTATAGTATAGAAATATGTACCACAGAGAAAAAGTATATTGGCTCGCAAAAAGTGTGTACTACAGTAGTAATAAGAGTGCATATTATTATTGCAATGAAGTGAATATGAAAATCACACTCCAATGAATCCCCTGGCCTAAATAATCATAAAGCTAAAAATATATTTGCAATCGCAATCTCTAATACATGTTGCATGTGTACGATATCATCATTCTACTTTACCACGACGAAGCTGAGATTTTAAATGATCACTGCGACACTCTTAAATTCATACTGCTTAATATAGCTAAAAAATTTCTCGTACCGATTTTTTGGAAATACAGTGAGAAATTTTCCAACTCGTTTTCAGCCAGCCATAGACGAAGCTCCTGGTTTAAATCTTGCAGTACATTGTTGGAGCTGGACTTGGACTCCCACGGGAAAGACGAACTTGAAACAATGTTTTGCTTCCTTTTGTCATCACTATCCGTCCCCAAATCTTTTATCATTGAGGATGCAATCGTCCCAATGAGATCAAACAAGTATACACTTCCAAGACTAATGATTAGGCCTAATACTATCCATTTCATTGTCACCAAATAGTCCCAACAGTCCAATAAATTAGCACTTGTTGAAGTCTGTGATCCACTCCGACTTCGATGCCTTCTCCTAGCTGCCTCCGTTGTCATTTTGAAATCCCTCGTGGTTTTACCCACTCAATAAAAACCACTAATACTGAAAACCGCAAGCTAAAAAAATATAACTAAGGATCTCGAAAAAATCTCAACGATGGAAAACCAAAATAGAGAAAACCGACCGTCGACATTGACACAATTTCAGACTGAGCCAAGAAACTGGAAAATCTGAATGTAAACTGACGAACTCAACGATTCCGGTAAAATTTTAAAAACTCATTTAATCTCCTCTTTCCACTGGTTAGGTTGTATTTATTTTAGGTACAAGTAAAAGTTTGTCATAATGATGACAGATTATCAGCTACGCTGTCAACTAAAGGTTGACGAAAACCGGAAGACGAGAAATAATAACAAACCACGAAGAAAGAGTACATAGCAAAAATAAACAATTATGGAAACAAATCCGAGAAAGGATTAAAGCTTCCAACTGTATACATCTGCGTCTGTACTATCTTTGCTCTAGAGGTCTGATAAAATAGATGAGGATAAAAGTACGGCGTACCGTACCACTCCACAACATCCACATATGTTTACAATCATATCATATACTGTTTTTATCTACATCCATATCCACATCAAATGCCAACATGAACTAGGACTAATGAAATGGTTCTTCTATTCTGAGGTATATATAAAAATATCCTATCTCGTCTAAACCTCTCCTGTGAAGGTTTCGTCGACCTCTCAAGAACAAGCTTATATGCGTGTTTATAGAGCAGAGATATGTGGAGTTTTCTTCACGCAATGCATGTATCACTTTGGCATTTAGTGTGTGCACGATTTGGCTTCATGCAATGGCACATATGTGATGAGAAAAGCTGAAGCCGCTTTATATTCCACAGAATTTGCAAATGAATGGATTTCATGTGTTGTGTACATATTACACAAGGATGTACGTCATTTTGACATTTTGGGATATGCACAAGGCTTGCTCAGGATGACATCGGCGGGATGCACAATACCCGCATGTGCAATGTGCACACCTGAGAAAAAGAATAATTTTGTTTACTGAAATGATTGTCAGCGGAAATGCTTATTGCGGTTAGTTAGAGGAAGGATGATTTATACAAGGTGAACTTGTGTGAGTTGGATTGTAATTGCTGTCCTTGGGTATATTCTCCTGAGAAAATTGGTTTGTTGTTGCAGAACACTTAAAGATTGCAGCTGTTGGTGTGTGGCATGTTTATAAAATTGAGATCAGGCGTAGTGAGTTTGTTTATACCAATTCAAGTTTTAGCTAAGGGGGTTTTTGTATCTAGTAGAGAATTTTCTGTTTATCGTACGACAATGGCTGAAGCAGGATCTAAGCTACGGTTTATCGGTGAGAAAGCGGTTTGCGTTGTAAAATATTTTCGTAATTACACAATGAGCTCATGTCATTTTTCAGATATTGGTGCTAATTTGACGGATGGCATGTACAATGGAATTTACAATGGATCAAAAAAGCATGAGCCTGATCTTTCCAATGTGCTGGATAGGGCATGGGCTGTAGGACTGGAAAAGATTTTTGTTACAGCTGGGAACGTTGAGGAATCGAAAAACGCAGTTGTCTTGTGTAAAGATAAAGGTAAAAATAATTCCCTGGAATAAAATACTTACATATCGATCAGATGAGACTGATGAGAGTTAATATTAATAAATTTCTTTTTAGAGAGATTATTCAGTACTGTTGGGGTGCATCCAACGAGATGTTCTGAATTTGACACAAAATTTGGTTCTCCTGAGGACTACATAAACGAGTTAAAATCGGTTTTTAATGATAACAAGGGAAAGATAATTGCGTTAGGGGAATTCGGACTTGACTATGAGCGAACACAATTCTGTGATGTAGAGACTCAGAAAAAGTAAGGATGAAGATACAAATGCGTATCACAAATGTAAAGACATATTCGAATATGTGGCCATTTGAGAATTTAGAGAGCTTGCATTTTAACTGTGTACTCTACTATTACAGGTATTTTTCTTTACAGTTGAAAGAGTTGGGTCTATATTGTAATCTTCCATTGTTTTTACATTGTCGGGCAGCCGCAAATGACCTCCATAAAATTCTATCTGAAAATAAAGATTGTTTTCCCCGTGGTGGTGTTGTGCACTCATTTGATGGAACGTTGGACGAAATGAACTTATTGCTCGAACTTGGTTTGCACATTGGTATAAATGGATGGTAAAGATTCTACTCATATTACTCAACTATTCATTTCACTGATATTTCTGATTATTGACACTCATCATATACAATTTTTTTACTCATTAGTTCTTTGAAAACGGAGGAAAACTGCAAGGTGGTCCAAGAAATTCCTATAGATCGTCTATTACTGGAGACTGATGCCCCGTGGTGTGGCATACGTGTAAGCCATGCCTCTAGTAAATTTGTCAAAACTAAATTTGAAGCCGCGAAAAAGAATTGGAGTGCGTCTACAATGTATAAGAGTAGAAACGAACCACAAACAATTAAGTAAGCAAGGAGCATAATGCGTAATTAAATTTTTGATTAATATTATTAATTAAATTTGAGCGCATTTCCTTTTAACTTCATGTAGGAATGTCCTTGAAGCTGTGGCTGGCATTAAGGATTTAAGCCAACACGAATTAGCAGATACTGTCTATGAAAATACAATAAAATTATTTTTATGAGAATTATCAATAATTTCTTAAAGTATTTAATTTGATGCATATTGAAAGTGAACGGAGTAGTCTGCATATTCATCGGCTATCGTATATCATCATCATTAATGTAGATTAAAATAATCATTAAAGAACATTACCTAAACGTCTGAAACGACTTCAGCTACTCCCGTCAAGAATTAGTCATGTAGTCATATTGTTTTTGGAGTTACGATTACGATTGAATACAGAATAGCAAAGTAACATTATTCTAATTTATGTGCATAATATATTACGTACACAGTATGCATAACGGCAAAAGCATATTATCGTCAACAGTGGCAGTGGTAAATCAAATTTCTTAATTTTGTAAAAAATTTATATTTGAATAATTTAATTTAAAGTTAATCAAATACTAAAATCAGGGAGCCATATTGTTATTCGCGACTGCACATGCTGACATCGATCCCAATCTGAAGTCCATTTGTCAAACCTTTGATGACTGTAGAGTAGCTTGTGGAAGTGCATCGTATAAATACAAGTGCCACCCACAAGGTTACTGCAGCTGCGTTGGAAAATATGTAAGACTAGAAATAATTTAACTTTTATTACATGTACGACTTAGTGAATAAAAGCTTAGGTTTCACTACCAAAATAATCCAATTTTTATTAAATGATCTAGATGCCCATCAATCGCTGTTTTGCATTAGATAAAAAGGATATGAAATGTCAAAACTACTGCAGTTCTTTCCCTGACGCTGAAATACGAAGATGCAAAACCACAAAAGGACGGATTTGCTCCTGTTTTGTTTATTCAGAAGACAAATAGATTTATTTATATTTTAATTGTAAAAGTTCTTTTGTAAAAGTTATGTATACAAATTTATTAAAAACAGTTATAACTGCGTTTGAGACGATATAGAGACGGAACTAGAACTGGAACATGATTCAGATAGACTCAGATTCGTTAATATTTTCATTCACCTCCAGAACCCTTTCCATTGTTACAAGTCGTCTTTTGTCATGTGCCTAGTAAAGTGGGAATAAGAAAATCAAGCAATTATATGTAAATCCATGATGAAAGCTACAAGCTGAATTAAAATAACAAGAGTGATAAATTATTACATTTTTTGCAATATGTAATAAATTAGCAGCTGTGCTCCTTCCAGTGGTTTCAACAAGCTGGGAAAGTGCACTTTGTTCATTTAAGAGAAGAATATATGGCTCATCAAACTCCTACAAAAAAACGATATGCAAAAGTTATCTATTTTAGCATGAAATTATAATTAATGTATTCTAAGTAAGGGCGGATCTTCACTTTTATTTCTCCTGCATCTAGGACTAAAATCCTGTCAGAATCCATAACCGTGTGTAAGCGATGTGCAATGGTTATGACAGAGCACTTTGCAAATTTTTCTCGAATCGTCCTTTGAATTAGGGCATCCGTTCTGATAGCATAAATAGATCATGGAAATATATTACGGTAAAAAACACAGGTATATCATCTTATGAGCTTACTCGTGATCAACGTTTGCCGTTGCTTCGTCTAAAACGAGAATCTTATTCTTTCTAAGAATTGCACGGCCCAAACAGATGAGTTGCCGTTGTCCAACGCTAAAATTGGAGCCACCTTCAGCAATCTTAAAAATGTAACACAATTTTCATACATTACTTGAATTTAAATTACACCAGAGAAATCAAGAAATCGCATTAGTATAAGATTTTTAAACACGACATGAAAGTTTACCTGAGTATCTAATCCAGCGGCGTTTTCTCTAATTGTATCCGCTAAATATGTTTCCTCTAAAACTGTCCAAAGCTGTTCATCAGTGTAGTCTCCAAAAGGATCCAAATTTTTTCTCAGCGTTGTGTCTAAAAGTAAAAGTTACAATTTAACGATGTGCCGTGCTATTTTAATCGGTTTTATTTTGAGTTTGAAAACACACTGTGCATGCAAGGCTCTTGTGGAATAATTGAAATCTTCCGTCTAAGATCATGAAGTCCCAAAGAGACGATGCTTAACCCATCAATTTCAATATCTCCTTTGTGTAGCTCCGTTATTCGAAACAAAGCTGTTATGAGAGAACTCTTTCCTGCCCCAGTTCGCCCGACGATGCCGACCTTTGTTGTAAAAAAATCAGGTTTTCATTGCGAATATGCAAAATGTAATTTTTTTACCAAGATTTCAATTCTCTCAATTCAATTCAGAGAATAATTAACTTACCTTTTCCTGAGACTTAAAAACACATGATATATTTTTTAATACTGGGGAATCTGTTCCATATCTCATGACTAATTTTTTAAATACGATTTCCCCTTTGGATGGCCATGCTGGAGGAGGTTTGAAACCTATACATAATACACATAGTCTTATTCAATCAATCAAATGTCGAATGTCGCTGACCGCTTGTGGGAAATTGCATTTCGTGCAAAACATACCTGGCCGTGATTCAAGAGAAGCCTCCGGTTCAAGATCTGTGTATTCGTAAACTCGTTCCACGCTTACCATTTGATTTTCTGTTTCCGCAGACTGCCTTACTCCCCACTGTTAATGCATTTTCAAATCAACAGTACAACAGGCTTTCATTACTATTTAAATAAGTTCGTGAAAATATGAAGTACCTGAAACATTCCTGTCAGCGACATTGCTGAAGCTATGGACAAACCAATTGCCGCACCCTCTGTAAAATTCAGATGATGCACGTAAGTAAAATTAAACAGATCATAAATAGGTATATAACCACATGATGTTGTTAGTTTGACGAACCTTTTTTTATGAGAATAAAACTGAAAGATACAATTCCAATATACAAGACGCAACACCAGTCTACAAAAATTCCTAGCCAGCGAGCAGTTGCAAGAAAAAGATACCACGAGGCTGCACCGTAATATAAAAAAAGTAATCAAGTTAAAACCTACCTTGTTATATACATATTACGAATTATTTTATACATTTTCTCACCCGAATGCAGATCTTGATGGGCGTCAAACTGTTTTTCAAACTGTTGTTCAACTTTCATCGCACGGATTGTCGTTAAACCGTAGAGGGATGTACTCAAGTGGGAGAACACTGGGCTTCGAGCTACAAGAAACAACGATGATTTTTTAGTTTAAGCATCCACACACATTCATTTAGAGAAATATTCTTGAATGGAAATCATACCAATTCCTTCAAGCCTTTTAACACTTCTTGCAGTCTTCAAATAAAATTTTCTAATGAAATAAAACACAATTCCCAGGAATATCGATGGTGCAAGTAGCACTATGTTGTTGACGCTAACAATTGTAATGACTCCTATCACTTGTAATGCAATCTGCCCAATATTACAAGGTTAGAGAACATTTTATTTCGTATTTATGCATTTAAGTTTGCGGCATTCTTTAATGAACATTATTATACCTCAACTGTGTCAAACAAAGTAACTGGCAGCATTTCGTCAATTATACCGATATCCTTTGCAAAACGATTTAGAACTCTGCCACCAGGATTTAGTTCAAAGAACCTCATTCCAGATCGTAAAACGCCTTGGAATAATCTTCGATGTAGCGTGATTGAGGAATTTAAGCAGATATTTAGGAATGCCGCAGTTCTAATAAGTGATACGACAAATAGCACTCCGACAAAGCCACAGTAGATATACACCTGAATTGTTCTATTGTCTTCGAGATATTTTGAGACTTGATCAACTCTTACTGGCTCCGTAATGTTAGGAAATTTTATCAAGTCAGAATCATTAAGATTCGAAATGTGCTCCGTGATGGGAGCTCTATCCTCTTCAACTTTCGTCCTAAAATTATAATATACTCCGTATTCATTTTGCTATAAATGTCATAAACGACATGAAATTATATGTTAATCCACATTTACCAGTACTGCAGCCAGTAATCTGATCCCGTAAATAACAACTGAACCAGAATATTAGAAATGAGGAGGAGCAATAGACCGAACCAAGAAGCTCCAGCAGAAACATATTTCCAGTAGAGAGTAAGGCCAATATCACCCGCTGATCTCATTTCATCATGATGTTGAGGAACTAAACATTCTTCTTCCCCACTTCCACTTCCGCTAATTTCCGAGCTTCCTTCAGAAGCAAAAGTTCCGTATGCTTTCTTTGGTTTTCGGAAATGAGGTATTAGTGGCCTGGAGCTAAAAAAAGAATAAAACTGAATGTTTCAAGAAGTTCGAAACTGTTGTCCCTGAAAAATAACAATGTCTGAATCGTAAATAATGATCTATAGAAAAGTGTAAACTTTCGTACTCTCGTCTCCTGTCATATTGACGACCATAACTTTTAACAATCATCGGTTCCTCTTCCCACTTAAAGTCTTCGGGAATCATTGCATTTCCCAGAGCACCCATTTCTAATAAGCTTGTGGAAGCACTTCTATGGAATCCTGATGATCCAGTACTAATTTCATGCCCCATTCCTTTCAGTTTTAGGGTGTATGCAGGATTTTCAAATTGAATATCAGTATGGTTCGTTTTTGGGATGGCGTGATCATCCAGTTGAAGCATTTGAGCAAAATTAATTCCCGTTTTGACAAGATCTTTGTAGTTTCCTCGAGCCTTTACTTTGCCTCGATTTAAAAGTATGATTTCATCGGCAGGTTTCAAAAATTGTAACTGATGTGTAACCAAAATTCTAGCTTTTTCTTTTAATAGGCCATTTATGCAGTTCTCAAAAATGTGCTTGGCTACTTCAGCATCGACTATACAAACATTTACACAGGATTTGAACAAAATATGCAACAAAAAGAACCAAAATAATATACGAGCTAACCTGCACTAAGAGGATCATCCAAAAGGTAAATATCTGCATCCGCATAAACAGCTCTGTTCAAATGCAAATATAATTTTATTACATAATACATAACCAGCATATTTCAATATAAGCTCTAGATTACGCTCCATCAAGCCAGTCTCATTTAAATTTACCTTGCCAAATTTATTCTCGCCTTTTGACCACCTTCAAAAATTAAAAATACCATATTATACGACTGTTTATTTTTGGCATTTTCAAAGTTAAGCAAGTAAACTTTATAGCCAACCCGATAAACTAGTTCCTCTATCTCCTACGTGCGTCAAGTCTTGATATGGTAAAAGAGTTAAATCTTTGGTTAAAGCACATGCTTGTATAACACGATGATAGCGGTCGTATTCGTAATCTCTTCCAAATAAAATGTTTTGTCGGATCGAGCTACTAAATATCCAAGGCTCTTGAGAAGTATATGCAATACTTCCATTGATTTGAAGTAGCCCATTTGTTGTAGGAAGTTCACGAAGCAAGGCTTGTAAAAGGGAGGTCTAGTCAATTGATTCAATAAAAAAAGTCAATCTAGTAGTGATGCAATAAATATTGGATAAGAATCTGTATTACAAAAATCAATATTATTTCATACTTTGCCTGCACCAACGCTCCCAACAACGGCTACCAGTTCGCCTTCCTTCACTTTCAAGGAAATATCATCCAGTGTGGGTAAATCAGTTTCTCTATTCCATTGAGCAAGCAAATTTGACATTGTGACACCAATTTCAGCCTTGGCTTTCTTATGTCGACCGCTAACCTCTTTTGAGTCATGCAATGGCTCAATTGGTTTGTGGGCCATGTCCCTTTCTTCCATCAGTAGAAAGTTCTAGGTTGTGTGATAAACATCAAAATCAAGTAAATATTTACTTGATTAGAAATGCATTTGAGTAGTAGTGTGCTTCAAGCACGTATCACTTTTAGAAACTCACTTGAAGGCGACTTATTGACACCAAAGCTTCAGCAAGTTGAGAAATTCCATTGGGGAAGAACAACGTCATGATAAGACGAACGTTGTTATACAGCGAAAGTGTTACAAAAACCTGTTCAGAAAAATGATTCATTGCGACTTAATTTTACCATCAATCAAGCTTACAGATATAACTGTATTTTTCACCTTTTCAGCATTCAAATAATTTCCAGTGAGTACATAAGCCAGCAAAGTAAGGAACACCACGACTTTTGAAGAAATGTAGTAGCAGCTAAGATTAATCGCTCGAAGAATTGAGGTTTTTCTAATGTACGATACTTCGTCTCTAATGGGAAAAATATAGGTATATTATATTGACACTTTCTTTTGCTACTGTACTACGTACTCTATAAATATTTCTTGTTTTCCACTCACTCTCTTGCGTCACCAACTAATTTGGCGAAAGGATATTCCCAAGCATACATTTTTATTATGCGGATGGAATTTACAATTTCACTCATTATTCTCACTCTCCGATCAGTCCTCTCCGCAACTTTTAGTCGTAATCTTCCGAACAATCTTCCCATTTGGCCTATTCAACCAATTTTTCATATTTCATAAGCATACCATTTTTCACACTGCCAGAGCTACATTTGCGATGAAATTTGGAATTAGTTACTTTGAAATGGAACAAACAAGACCAGCAGAGTTATTCCAGCTAAGCAAGGCCATCCAAAGTATCCCCATAATATATATATTACAATTGCAAGCTGTATCGGTCCTATCCAGAGGTAGTGTAAAAATCCGACAGCTTGGTCGAACCGGTTGACATCTGATCAAATGTATGATTTATGATTATATGTACAAACATCAGTGGAGGCTTTGTTTTCATTGTGAAGCCATATAAAGCTGTCACATCTCATGAATACCACTACTGTATGTATTCTATTAATCAAAATGCAATACCATTGGAAAGAAGATTAACTAGTTGTCCAACATTTGTCTGTCCAATAGCTGCTTGACTTAATTTCAACGACTGCAATAATAAACGCATTACAGCTTTGATTTTGGTACAGCAAGGAAATAAAAAATAACCATACATGATTGTGCATCGTCAAACTGATAATATTCGTCTATACCTTTCTGTAAATGAGAGAAGAACATGCCACCCTTATCTGCATGCCACAATGCTGAGTGAGGAAGAAATATGGGTGATGATGAGCTGTGTACAAAGCTGTCCATTGAAAAAAATATTCAAGTTCAACCTCCAATCAAATTTTCCAAAGAATTCAAATGAAGAGTTTCAAACTTGGAAATTATTGTTTTTAAACCTGAAGCTAGAAATAATCCAGATGCAAATATGTATCCAAAAGGATCCCCAAATTCCCCTGCACAATAGCGTATAATCAACCCTAACAAAATTGGTTGTGCAATCCTAGAACAATTGAGAAAGTCACCGATTTAGAAACATTCCTTTGCAATCAGATTTTATGAAAGACCGGATTCTCACTTGAGCACGCATTCCTCGAAAAAAGCAATCAAACCGAGAACAGCGTATTGCCAGAAAAACACTCTCACAAGAGCTCTCAGTAAGCTGGGGTCTCGTCTTGACTTTTCCTTGTTTATCGAATTCCATTGTTTCGATTGGCGAAGTTGATCTTGCCAAGCTTTACTCAAGCGATTGCCCAAGTTTTCCGATCTATTCTCTGGAGAAAGTCTGTACAAGTCTGTTAATTCTAGCTCCCGCTTGGAACCAAGACGAAAAATTTTGAGTAGCCAACTGAAAATAGGTATTGTACATGATGCATATTATACGAGAAACTGACTGAAGTAATGTTTTACAATTTAAAAGTATTTTGTTACCTGAAAAATACTTTTGAGAAGAAATTAGCATTTTCTCGAGGGGAAGCAGGGAGATCGTCGGGATTCATAGTGTGATGTGTGTAGATAAAAAACCTTATTTTAAATATTTATCTACACAGCAGCATGAGTAATGCTACGCTAAAACTTTGCTCCAAAAATTCACTTATTGATTCTCAAAAATTTAAACGAGGGCAAAATGTCTGACAACCAAACAATTTTGTTTGCTTCAGAATGGAGTTTAAACTTTACTGAACGATCATGCAGTTTGTTTAAAGCAAATATCCACTGCGAGAATAAATCTCCAAAAATGAGAATTTTGTTAATCCTAAAACTAACAGCATAAACGGAGGCAATGTTGATCTCCAAAGTTCACTACAAGAATGAATGAACCGTCTGGTCTTAATTTCCAAAAATTACTGAGTGACGAACAGGTTTCTGCCCCCTTAAAATCACAAATGTCCAAAGATAACCATATAGTTCATAACCTTACGGCAGGCAGTCATTAGCACTGCTTACACTCAAAATTCCAGCTTTAGTTGTAAACAAACCTCATGCTTAGGTATTCATATGTCAAATATGCTTGTATGTAAATTTCCTGTATGCATATTACATTAATTTGTCTAATTAAATGTATGGACAAACATGAATAAAGTGTTTTGTTTCTGTACATTACATATATAATCTTTTTTCCCAGTATTGACCAGCATAAAAATGTATAAAAACAGCAAACGGCCACACAAGAAGCGACCATAGCCGTTGAATGAAATCTTTGCTTATGTTCAATAATCATGAGTGAAATGCTTTCATGTGATATCTTCTAGTTTCATCATGACTGTAACGCATTTGCTTGTGAGCATTAATGAAAATATACAAAGTAAAGAATAGTTTGTGCAAACAACCTCTCATCAGTCAGTTTAACTGTGTAGTACATACCTATCATTGTCACTCATCAGGGTAGCTTATCTTTGACAACTGAAATGCATCATGTTAGTACGTATTATGTATAAAAATTTATGCTGTGCCTTGTTTAGATTGTTTTTTAGTTCACTTGTCAAGCAGTTATACAGAAGAATTTAGCTGGTCATTTAAAGTTTAAAAGGATGTTAAGATATTAGATAATGATATCAGTTGTAACAGTCGTATAAGAGGATGTACTGGAGCGGGTAATTCGAGAGGGTTCAGAAGTCGTTTCTACGAGTTGACGCCTTCTCATTGCAGCCTACAAAAAAAATGTTCGATTAATACCGATAAACGGATTTGCGTATTATGTTGCATTGTCAAATTTCAGCATACAATTTTGGCAATTTGAGCTAGATTCGAGGCTTCTGCTTTTCCTGTCTGTTGTACAAGTTGATATAACATACTATGACGGTTATTTAGAAGAATTTCCGGCTCATCGAATTCCTTGAAATATAAATAAAATTAGTAAACAACATCAGCTAACTTCAAAGTTTCAAAGCGGTAAATATTAACATTT
The DNA here is from genome assembly GCA_027743935.1 of Sinodicranocentrus sp. ZH6. Lineage (NCBI taxonomy): Eukaryota > Metazoa > Arthropoda > Collembola > Entomobryomorpha > Entomobryidae > Sinodicranocentrus > Sinodicranocentrus sp. ZH6. Next base: position 35,078 of record JAHZNA010001187.1, read on the forward strand.
CAAAGTTTCATTGTTACCATAATTTGTCCTGCATTCAGGACGAGTATTCGATCACTATCCATTACAGTGTGTAACCGATGAGCAATAGTTAGAACTGTACAATCTCCAAAATTTCTACGAATGGTTCTCTGAATCAAGGTGTCAGTTCTGTAATGAAAGATGTAATGGCATTTTTACACTTGCACAATTTTATTGTTTGTAATGGATAGTATATGTACTTAAAATTTACTCTGGATCAATACTAGCAGTTGCTTCATCCATAACCAGAATTTTATTATGCTTTAAAATCGCACGTGCCAAGCAAAGTAGTTGTTTTTGCCCTGAACTGAAGTTTGCTCCACCTTCAGCAATCTACATTACAGTAAAGCCGTTTACAGAATGTTAACTCAAAAACTTTTTAAAAACTTATTGGAGGACTTACTTCTGATTGTAATCCTCCCTGCATCTCTTTTACAGTTTCTCCTAGCTTCACTTCCTTGATAGCTTTCCAAATATTGTCATCTGCATATTCGAAGAATGGATCTAGATTAGCGCGTATGGTTCCCATAAATATTACCTGGAATAGATTTGAAAATGGATAGTTAGCAGAAAAGTTTGCCAATATTGAAGGTTTATCATATGATAATATGGCATATTGCATTACAGGCTCCTGTGGAATTATAGAAATTTTAGACCGCAAGTCATGCAGTCCAACTCTAGTTGTTTCGATCCCATCGATCTCAAGGTACCCTGAGGATGGTTCTGATAAGCGAAATAAAACACTAATGAGGGAGCTCTTTCCTGCTCCAGTTCGTCCTACGATCCCAACCTAAAAATTTATACGAGATTATGATTTGATTTGGAGGCAAGGTTTAATCAGGTTTAAATGCTCTCAAGCAACAAGAAAGAAACTGCCACCTTTTCCCCAGGATAAATTGTACAACTGATGTTCTTTAGAACTGTAACAGGGGAGTCTTCTTTGTAACGGAGGCATAAATTCTGTATTTTAATTTCCCCATCAGATGGCCAATTTGGGGGTGGTTTCTTATCTAAACCAAAGGAAACAGCCAAATGAGCTTGATAGTACACTGGCACGGTAATTCATGGAGCAACATTAAATTAACCTGTAACAGATTCCAACGCTGCTTCTGGCTCAAGATTGCAATATTCTGAGACTCGTTCAAAAGCAACCATATGATTTTCCATTTCCGCAGACTGTCTCATTCCCCACTATAATTTCCGGTTATACCAAAAGATAGAAAAGCATGTTGTACATGAAAATAACCATTGTTTGCCCAATCTGACATTTATAGAGCTATAATACCTGGCACATGCTGGTCAGCATCATTGCTGATGTAATAGAAACGCCTACAATAGCAGGACCTGGAATCGGACACGAACAGATTTAACCAACATTGTGATTATGACTATCATTCAGAAATCAATGCGCATTTTATCCGCATACTCACCGTAAGTGTTACCCAATGCCAGATTTATCAAGAAATTTAGTGAAAGTCCGCAAATAAAGGAAACAGCAATCCAATCTACAACAATTCCCAGCCAACGTGCGCACGCCAGAAACATGTACCACACAGAATTATGAATATCATGGAGACCCTCAAATTCTCGGATAAACTTATTCTCGACTCCAAACGCTCGAATGGTGGTAAGCCCACATAAAGAAGCACTTAAATGAGAGAATATTGGACTTCTTGCTGGTATAAGATAAAAGTACACCGTTATATGTTTCCTTTATATTACAAGTAATTTACATCACCCCTAATGTTTACTCACCAACTCCTTCCAAACGTTTAATACTCCTGGCTGTACGGAAATAAAACCTTCTCAAAAAATAAAAGGTCACAAGAAGCATCATCGACGGTATAAGCATGATGGGGCTGCCACTACCA